>CATIWF010039799.1:0-52734 GCA_949630135.1 Balakata baccata | reverse complement strand
AATCCACTTGGTCAGCTATCTCCTTGTTTAAACCAGCCAAGAAACGTGCCATAGTGGTTTCCACATCCTCCTCTATATCGGCCCTAGTCATGATCATTTCCATCTCCTTGTAGTAATCATCCACACTCCTACTACCTTGTCTAAGAACCTGAAGTTTTAGCACACGTTCCCTATGAAAATGCCTTGGTACAAATCTCTTCCTCACTAAAGACTTGAGATCATGCCAAGTGTCAATTGGGGACTGCAAGTTTCTTCTCCTACTAGTAACCAATTGGTCCCACCAAGCAATAGCATAATCTGAAATTGAGTAACTGCAAGCTTAACCTTCTTCTCCTCACTAAATTCCACCTTCTTATGAATAAGCTCCAGATATGATTTCCCTTGAAAATGAGGTATTTTAAGTTTAATGCTGCCCAAATTCCTATCTACCAAATCATCATTGCCTTGGTTTCTACCATAAAATGGATTTTCTTGCATTCTTCCTTCACCTCTTCCTAAACCTTGGCCTCTTCTTCCTCCACCTCTAAGTACACCCATTCCAACAAAAGCATGATCATCATCATCTTCACTGTAATCCATGTATTCAACTTCCACATCATCTGCTTGAGGTATTCAGTTTCTACCTCCCCTATTTCACCCATTGTGATTCGGTGTGGCTTTCAACAGCTTGCAGCCTTGCCTCCATGCGCTCTAATATGTCCCTCATAGCCACCATATTTCTATTAAGAGTTGCAAACTCTCCTTGTTGAGCCTCACGTAGTCTGGCTTGACCAGCATCATTTTCTCCACTTTGGTTTGACATTGCTACAAAAGAATGTTAGAAAACAAAGAAAAAAAAAGGAAATAATTCAAGGACCTCACAAACACTCCCTCACGTGTTTCACCTCAAATGTTGTGGGGTGGTCACTCGTGTTTAACTCACACAAAATGTCACTCAAGGCTTCCTCACACCACTCTAGCTAATTCTTTTATGTTCTTAGGAGAATCACACTTCTTAGAACATTTCAAATATTTGAAGAAATTAAAGTAGAATTCCAAACTGAAATTCAAAAAAAAACAAGCTTGAAGCAATTCGGTCAATGAAAAAAAATTAACAAATCAGAAGCAATAAATTAGGAAACTCAAATAGATGGAAAAGACATGTAAAAAAATAAACAAAGATTTGCCTAGAATAGGAAAGAAAAAAATTTAGAAGGTAATTTTAAGAAGACAACCAAATCTGCCACAATAAGCAATATTCCTTGATGAACAAGGAATGTAATGATATGACAAGATATATATTTCAATTAGAGACCAAATAGGAAATTAATAATTCCTAAATCAGACCTGCCAATAATCCTTAATGAGCAAGGATGTAATGATATGCAAATTAGCCTTGATTAGGAAATTAATCACTCAAGAATCTGAATTCTTCCTTTGTAATCACTTCTTTTTTTTTTGTTTTTTTAAAACCTCAACTACAAATGCAAATTTGAATTTCAGAAATCATACAATTGATTTAACTAAAGAAAAACAAGAACAAGAAAAATGAACTCAAGAAATAGGATTAAAGAGCGCGAATTATAAAGGATAAAACCTTATCTTGAGCCAAAGCTCTGATACCAAATGATATGGAACCTCCATGAATAAGTTTGTGAACTCATTTATATATATATATATATATATGAACCCTCAAAGTACTAACATGAAAACCCCAAAACTCAACTCAGCAACAACCCCTAAGAAGGCTAGAAGTCAGATTACTTAGATAAGATGATCAAGAATTATAATAAAGAAAACTTGTTTCTGAATTCCAATTTCGAAACACTCCACAAGAAGGTGATCAACCTATTTGAATGTTCCTTAAAACATGCATTCTACACAAGAACACAATGATAAAAGAAAAACAACCTTTTTGGATTAACAATTTCATAATCTGCCCAACCATTAGTCCAAGCCATATTTATAGCCTTTACAAGGTTTTAATGAATTTGGAAACTAATCAAATCATATCCCAAATGGCAACTAATCAAATCACATCCCAAATGGAAACTAATCTAATCATATCCCAAATGGAACTAATCTAAGTATATCCCAAATGGAAACTAATGGACTCTTTTAAAAGACATAAATCTGTCAGCCCCTTATTTAGCCCATAACAAAAGTGGCCCATTACATTCTTAATTAAACCCATTAGTAACTTGGATTTGAATTAAGTTTTATTGAACTTGGGCTGCACATGTTCCAAAGTTTTTATGTCCTTGTAAACCTTCACTAGCTGAATTCACTAAGCCTTGTAGATGATGGATTAAGGCTTGTTGAAACTTCTTAGATCGAGACTTGGTTATAGGACCTTGAGGCACGCTAAAAGGACTAGAGACCTCTTGAGCTTGATCCTTGCCTTCTTGGTCCTCCTGTGGAATCCATGAAACTTGGTGTATAGGCTACTCCATAACACCTTGGCCCAGTCGCATCAAGATATGTCTAGTCCAGTTTTAAATATCAATGACAATAAAAGACAAAAACTATATAATTTGAAATCATCTTACTTATGGCATTGTTGTCTTGGCCATATAAGTGAGAGCCGCATGACTAAGCTACACAAGAGTGGTAGCTTAGAGTCATTTGATGATGAATCATATGACATATATGCGAATCTTGCTTATTAGGCAAGATGGCAAGTTGCCTTTTAAGGAAAAGGGTGAATGTGCTAGTTGGGCTATTAGAGCCAATACATTCAGATGTATGTGGTCCAATGTACATACACGCCAGAGGTGATTTCATCCATTTCATTACCTTTATCGACGATTATTTATGATATGGTTACTTGTATCTTATGAGATATAAATCTGAAGCCTTTGAAATGTTCAAAGAATTCAAAAATGAAGTAGAGAAATAACTTGACAAAAGTATTACAACACTTATATCAGATTGAGGTGGTGAATATTTAAGCCAAGAGTTTCTAGATTATCTTAGGGATAATGGGATATTATCCCAATGGACTCCACCTAATACGCCACAACACAGTGGTCTAGTTGAAAGGAGAAACAAAACTATGTTAGACATGGTGATGTCTATGATGGGCTAGGCGGACCTACCCAAATCCTTTTAGGGTTATGCACTTGAGTTTGTTATTTACATTCTAAATAAAGTCTCATCGAAGTAATTGATCTTACTCCATATGAGATGTGGACTAACAAGAAACCCTATCTTTCTCACATGAAAACTATGGGGTTGTCCTGCTTATGTGAAGTGGATTATGTTAGATAAGCTAGAGGCTAAATTTGACAAGTGTCTATTTGTAGGATATCCTAAAGAAACAATTGGATATCAATTCTACAATTCTTTGGAACAAAAGGTGTTTGTTCCAAAGCATGTTGTCTTTTTAGAGAAAGAGTTTCTTCTAAAAGGAGACAATGGGAGCAAAGTTGAACTTGAAGAAGTTCAAGATCTAAAACAGACGCAGATCAACTGCTAAACCTAAGGTTGTTATTCATCTAGATGAAGTTGTAGTTGAACCTTCTGAAGCACAAGCATTTCATAGGTCAAGTAGGGTATACACTATTCTAGAGAGATATGGATTTCTCAATAGTGAACAAAAAGACTATTGCTCATAGAAAATGATGAGCCTACAACCTATGAGGAAGTTTTGAATAGTTTAGAATATGACAAATGGCTCGTAGCCATGAAGTCAGAAATAGATTCCATGTACGAAAACCAAGTGTGGACTTTGGTTGACCCACCCAAAGGGACAAAACTATAGGGTGCAAGAGGGTTTTTTTAAGAAGAAGACCGACATGGAAGGTAACGTGGTTGCCTATAAGGCTAAGCTAGTAGCTAAAGATTATCGTCAAAGACAAGGAATTGACGATGATGAGACTTTTTAATCTAGTAGCTATGTTCAAATCCATAAGGATATTCCTAGCCATTGCCTCCCACTATGACTAGGAGATTTGGCAAATGAATGTAAAGGCGGCTTTCCTTAATGGAAACTTCACTGAGGATGTGTACATGACACAACTAGATGGATTCATATCTAAAGATAGCAATAAAGTATGCAAGCTTTAAAGATGCATTTATAGATTGAAGCAAGCATCTAGGAGTTGGAATATCCGATTTGATGAGACAATCAAAGAGTTTGGTTTCTCACAAAATCTAGATGAGCCTTATGTGTTCAAGAAGGTTAGTGGGAGTGCAGTCGTGTTCCTAATGTTGTACATAGATGACATACTACTTATGGGAAACGACATCTTGGTCTTACAATCTGTCAAAATCTTGCTATCTAAGAATTTCTCCATGAAAGACCTTGGAAAAGCAAGCTATATTTTAGGGATAAGGATCTATGGAGATAGATCCAACATATGCTCTGAGTGTCCCAAACAAAATACCAGTTGGACCCTAGTGAGGGTCATTGGGTGGCTGTCAATAATATACTTAAGTACTTAAGAAGAACTAAGGATGTATTCTTGGTATATGGAGATGGAGATCTTGTTGTAAGCAGATATACAAATACCTACTTCCAATCAGATAGAGATGATTAGAAGTCTCAATTAGGTCATCTATTCATATTGAATGGTGGAGCAGTCAGTTGAAAGAGTTCCAAATAGGAGACGACTAATGATTCCATAAAGCAGAGTACATTGAAGCTTCCGAGGCGGCTAAGGAAGCAATTTTGATAAAGAAATTCATCACAAAACTAGGAGTTGTTCCTAGCATTGTTGATCTGGTATAGCTGTACTATGACAACAATGGAGCCATTGTGCAAGCAAAGGAGCCACAGTCTTATTAGAAGTCCAAACATGTGCTCAAGAGATACCATTTGTTTAAAGAGATCATTGGTAGAAATAATGTAAAGATAGAGAGTGTCCACTAAATAGAATATTGCTGATCCAATAGCTAAACCACTTCCCCAAAAGAATTGACTCTCATGTACTCGCCTATGGTATTAGATATGACATGTTGCATGAACGTTTTTATTGGCCACACATGTGTAGAGATGTTAAAAGAATTTGTCCTAAATGTGTTGCATGTAAACAAGCTAAGTCTAAAGCTGATAAGGAACCTCCATGAATAAGCTTGAGAACCCCTTTATATATATATGAACCCCCAAAGCATTAACATGAAAACCCCAAAACTCAATTTAGCAACAACCCCTAAGAAGGTTAGAAGTCACTTAGATAAGATGATCAAGAATTAGAATAAAGAAAACTTGTTTCTGAATTCCAATTTGGAAACACTCCACAAGAAGGTGATCAATCTACTTGAATGTTCCTTAAAACATGCATTCCACACAAGAACACAAAGATAAAAGCGAAATAAACTTTTTTGGATTAAAAACTTCATAATCTCTCCAACCATTACTCCAAGGCATATTTATAGCCTTTACAAGGTGATGAATTTGGAAACTAATAAAGCCAAAGACACAAATGGAAACTAATCAAATCATATCCTAAATGGAAACTAATCTAATCATATCCCAAATGGAAACTAATCTAATTATATCCCAAATGGAAACTAATCTAATCATATCCCAAATGGAAACTAATGGACTGTTGTAAAATAAATATGTCAGCCCCATACTTTAAGTCTAATAAATATGATGAAACCTAAGACCAGTAAACTAATGTAATTTCCCCATACATATTCGGCCAGCCCATAACAAAACTGGCCCATTACATTCTTAATTAAAGTTAGAATAAGGTTTGGAAACATACCTTACTGCCCTTTTTCCTTGGAGTTGCTTTTCCACCTTGATGGCAATGTGCACCATCTCTTCTAACTCCGCATAAGGTTGTAAATCCACTCGGCCAGCTATCTCCTTGTTTAAACCAACCAACAAATGTGCCATAGTGGTTTTCTCATCCTCCTCTATATCGGCCCTAGTCATG
Source organism: Balakata baccata (assembly GCA_949630135.1). Classification (NCBI taxonomy): domain Eukaryota; kingdom Viridiplantae; phylum Streptophyta; class Magnoliopsida; order Malpighiales; family Euphorbiaceae; genus Balakata; species Balakata baccata. The sequence goes on along the minus strand of CATIWF010039799.1, from coordinate 46,867 downwards.
ATCATTTCCATCTCCTTGTAGTAATCATCCATACTCCTACTACCTTGTCTAAAAACTTGAAGTTTTTGCACAAGTTCCCTATGAAAATGCCTTGGTATAAATCTCTTCCTCATTAGAGACTTGAGATCATGCCAAGTCTCAATTGGGTACTCCAAGTTTCTTCTCCTACTAGTAACCAATTAGTCCCACCAAGCTGTAGCATAATCCGAAAATTGAGTAACCGCAAGCTTAACCTTCTTCTCCACACTAAATTTATGACAATCAAATATGAGTTCCACCTTCTTTTCCCATTGTAAATAAGCCTCCGGATCTGATTTACCTTGAAAATGAGGTATTTTAAGTTTAATACTACCCAAATTCCTATCTACCAAATCATCATTGCCTTGGTTTCTACCATAAAACAGATTTTCTTGCATTCTTCCTCTACCCCATCCTAAACCTCGGCCTCTTCTTCCTCCACCTCTAGGTACACCCATTCCCGGTGTATATTCATTTGAGAGGAAAAATTAAACTCTTTAATTTTTCTTATTGTCTCCAAAAATTTTTTTTCTTCTAAAATTTTTTTTTTCTTGTCAATTTTGTCTTTTAGGGTCTTTCAGATCCAAAAGAATATTAGTTTCATTGACCAAAATTTAAGAGAGAAGAAAATGGGAGTTATGTGGCTTAATGGCTATTTAGGCCATTTAAATGGCCACTTAATGGCCATTGTGAGTTTTTGCGCGCCAACTGGCTTGCTTGGCAGGTCCAGCGGGCCTGCACGGGCCCGTACGGACCTATCAACCCCCCGAACGATTTTTTCCACAATCTTATCGCGATCTGACTCAAAATAATTCTCTCATATTTTTGGATCCCATCCAATGTCATTTTACTCAATCTTCACATCTCCAAAGCGTGTGACCCATTAGATTCCCAGTTATGTTGGCCACTTAAATTATCAAATAATTTAGGCAAGTCATGAGCGATATCTAGCAACACATAATGACCTCCAATTGACCATGAAGTCAGTGGTTTTACTATGAACCTTTACATAGACAATTTCTATGCAATTTATCCTTTCACCATTATATACCTCACTCGGTTCAGAGTATGGACAATGTGTCAACTCCTGCTAGACTAACTATGCCACACCTAGCCCAAGTGATGTTGGATCTTGTCCTTGAGAATCATTACTCTACTAAACATGTCACTAAAGACCATCTTCATGACATTTCAACTCTGGCCAGAGATTCCTAAGTAATGTCTCGACAAGTGGCTATGGGTATACACTCCCTCTATTCGGAGTGGTGAATCCTTTGTTGGCTACCCAATTACCTTCGAATACCTCAAATTGTACCCAATCACCACCCTATGGGCGACCTCTATAAGGCAACAAGGAATGGAGTCAAAGCACAGAATTAGTATCTAGGATATCCTTGAGTACCTCAAGTTTAAGGATACTTGCCACATTGCTATGATGAGACTATCATTGAATTTGAATAGATAATCCATGTGATCGTCTCATATCAGGTCATCCAATGTGCTTGACTACTCTTAGCAAGCACACATGTTAACTTTGAACATCTCATGTTCACAGCTTATGAGATCTACTGCTTGATCCAATCAAGGAGTATAACATATGCTAGTCTATCCGAATTAACAATGTCCCATCTTGTTGATCCTATGACTAGGAAAAATTTATATACTAACATAATTACACATGATAGGAATCTCATTATCATGATCCCATCATGATTTCCTTCATGCTATGTTTCATATCATGGACTTTCATTAATCAGTTTAAGATATATATCAATTCATATGCAAATTAATACTAATATAATGAAAGAATGTCTTTATGAATGTGTACACTAAATGCCTAAGGCGATTGCCTTTTGGGTATATCTCTAACACTATTCACAGTGTTGTATTCCCACACAGGCGCAAAGCGAGCTACTTACACTGGCTCACAAATCCACATGCTAGGTGTGCTACTAGCTTGCTGTCCTTTAGGCAGTTAGGGCTATTTTAAGTGTCCTTAGATTAGGTCTCCAAACCCTAATTAACTTAAGAGGACATATAAATCTACCTTAAGGCTAAAATTGATGGCTACACACTTGAAATTAAAGGGTTAATTTTTCTCAATCAAAAGCACTTTTGTAATTAATCTACCCGTTCGCCTCTACGATTCGCCTTGCTGTCTTTCGTATGGATCAACATTAGAGACAATCCGACTTTTGGATTGTTGTGGTTTGTTATAACCCAACTTGAAGGAAAGCCTCCCAATTTTGAGAAGAATGAAAGTAAACAAACATAATCAATATTCTTCCAATTAGTTGGTAATTACAATTTTAATAAGCATAGGGCGATCTAATGGTTCATGGGTTTCTAAATTTTTATTTTTCAATTGTGTCATGTATGAGATGCATGCTAGAAACCCAATACATTCCACCAAGGCTAGCAACTCTATAAGGTCCAAACAAATCCATATGCAACAATTGAAGAGGTCTAGAAGTATTTACCCTATTTCTAGGTTTGAATGAGCTTCTTACTTGTTTTCCCATTTGGCATGCTCCACAAACCTTGTCCTTTTGGAATTTGACTTTAGGTAGGCCAATGACTAGGTCATCCTTACTTAGATCTCCAATGAGCTCCATGCTAGCATGTCCAAGTCTTATATGCCAAACCCATATGTCATCTTTAAAGACAATAAAACACTTAACACCTTACTCAGCCAAAGAGGTTAAATCAATTGTGTAGACATCGTTAACCTTTTCACAATTGAAAATAACTTTATTATTCAAAACTTGAGTCGCAAAGAATTTTGAAGGATCAAAATTTACACTATTTCCCTTATCACATAATTGACTAACACCAAAAGAACAACTTTAATAAGAATTGAGTCTTTCTTACCAATTTGACTAGTGCCAATAATCTTACCTTTGGCATTGTCTCCAAAAGTTATCATGCCACTCTTCTTCATCTCTAAATGAGTGAATAGGTTGGCATTCCTGGTCATATGCCTTGAACATCCACTATCTAGGTACCATTTGTGTTCGTTCACGGTGGATTTCAAGCATACCTACAAAAATAGAATTCATTCAATCTTATGTAACCCAATGTACTCTAGTCTATAGGAGTTAGCATTGGAAGGATATAAATGAGCTTTCCTTATCATGCATATCATATTAATATGATCTTTGACACCATAATAATGGAATTCAGCATGAGGTGCATGTCCTTTCCTTTGAAAACCATGAAACTATATGAAGGGGCATGGTAATGCTTCTAGGTTGTGGTCCTCTAATGCCTATAGCTATATAGCTATTAGTTCTTTTGCTATTGAACCTCTTAGGTCCTTTGGCCTTAACACTAGGTACATTATAAGTCTTGGTGATAGGCACACCTTGACTTTGATGAACTAGTATGCCAATTGCCAAACCCAATTCTATTTTTAAATTATAAATGAGTGGAATTAATAGCAATCATTCCATCAAGGATTTCCTTTCCTTTATTGAATATGGAAATGGAATTCTTGAGACTACGTACTTCTTTTTCTAAAAATGCTTTCTTAACAAGTTTGGCATGATTATATAAAACTTTATCCTTAGTAGAATTACATTCATTTAAAGACTTAGTTAACTCTTCATTAGAAGTTATTGATTTCTCAAGTTCCTCTTCTAAAGTTTTTACTACTACTTTAAGAGAATTAATTCTAGAAGAATATTTTTCACTCTTATGCATAAGCTTTTTAATAACATGCATCATGTCTTCGTTAGATTCAAGATCAAGTTCTTGTGTTACCTCATTAGTTGTAGGCTCTTCAAATGCCATGAAGCAAAGGTTGGCAACTTCACCATCGAACTCTCCATTACTTGAATCACTAGAGTCATCTCAAGTTGCTTTAAAAGTCTTTTTCTTCTCATTCTTGCATTTCTTAAAGGATTTCTATAATATTGGGCAATCTAATTAGATATATCCAAGCATTTTGCATTCATATCAAATAACTTGATCCTTCTTGTTTGAGTCTTGCTTCTTGAAGAACTTTTCTCTCTTTTTTTTTCCTTCATGATGAGGTTCTTGAACTTTCTTGAGATCATTGCCAAGTCATCATCACTTGAATCATGCTCACTTGCTTCCTTGCTAACCTTGAGAGCAATTCCTTTGTCTCTATCTTCTTTTCCTCATTGACTTGAGACATTTTGATCTCATAAGTAAGAAGCTTACCCAAGAGTTAATCAGTTAGAAACTAAGAGATATATGGCTTCTTCAATTGAGGAGATTCTAACTTCCCATTGCTTTTGAGGTAGACTAACTAGAATCTTGTTGTTGATGTCCTTAATAGAGATGATGTTTGCTAAATTTCCTCATAAAATTTATGAGAGTGATGAGCCTACTATACATGTCACTTACTTTCTCATTAGGCTTCATATCAAATAACTCATATTCTCTACTAAACATTTATAACTTGCTTCTAATTTGATTAGTTTCTTCATGCTCAGTTCTAAGAGCATCCCACATCTCATTTTCAGTCTTTAGGTGCTCAATCCCATTATACTCTTTTCTACTTAATGCAATATAGAGAATAGCAATGGCTTTTCTATTTATCAAATTTTTTTGAATGAGCTTTGGTCCACTTGCATCTTGGGATAGGCCCTTCTTTTCCATCCTCATCCTTTCCCATTGGAGGAGTCCCGCATTCTATGATGTCCCAAAGATCGACATCTTCACTATCCAAGAACATTTCCATCCTGGTCTTCCAGCAAGCATTATCCGTACCATTAAAGAATGGATGTCTTGTGTTGTTTGGTCTAGACATCAGGAATTTGACCTGTGGAGGCCATGATTTTACTCTGAGATGATTAAATCTTCATAAAATGAGACATTGATATGATACCAAATGAAAAATCACAAGAACCAATAATTTAGGGGGGGTGTTTAATTGGTGATTTTGAAGAGAATGGGAAAAGCAAGAGAACAACACAATTAATTTATTGAGGTTTGGCCCTCTAAACCTACTCTTCTCCTCAACCCTTATTGAGAGTTTTAATTCATTATCAACCTACTTTAAGGCATAAATTAAACCCCTTACAAGCTTAACGAAGCTATCCAAGTGTTTTAACTTAAAAATCACACTCAAACCCTTACAAGTGTTTCAATCCCCAATCCAAATCAATTAATCTCACTATTGAGATATTGATTGCAAGATTAGCAACACTCAACCACCCAAAAGTTAAGAAAACTTGAGCTTTAATGGATTATAAAGAAGAATAAATGAAAGGTAGCTGAAAAATAATTGCACAAGCTCTTTGAGAGAAGATTAGAAGTAAATGAGCACTAAATACTTGTTATCTTATGTTAGAGAGACATAAAAGAAAGCTATTTATACTCCCTTTGTGAATTAGTAGTTGGAGTCCATTATTTGCATTTCTAGCTGTTGAATTGCCTTTGATGTATTTCTATAGTGTTAAATGCAAAAGTTCATAGATGTGATAAGTGATCTTCACAGGTGTGACACAATAGGAAACTGAAGTTCAAACATTTCTGCTTAGATTGTCACAAGCATGATAGAAATTGTCATGAGCATGCTATTGTCCTGGTCGTGATTCTATGTGTGATCAAGGTGGTGAAGTCATTTGGACAAAATGTCCAACCTTTCACTTAACCTTCGAAGGCCTGAACATTATTGATAGCAAAATCAGTTCAAAATTGGCCAAATCGGACTGGTAAAATATGAACTGGCCTGGTGGTCAATGATACTATGCTCGAACTAGATCGGATCAACTAAGGACCGGTTCCGATTTTGAACCGGTCAGAAAGAAAAAAATTTTAAAAAATTTGTTGGAGCCATGCATTTCCCCAAGCAGGCAGGAGGTCAGTTGACGGTTTTGACTGCTTGGGGACCTGACACGTATCAGGTCCCCCCTCCTGATGTCCTTAAGAGAGTGATATATAGTAGAATATTATTGTTGATGTCCTTAAGAGAGTGATGTTTGCCAAGTTTCCTCATAGAATTGATGAGAGTGATGAGCCTACTATACATGTCACTACATTCTCATTAGGCTTCATATCAAACAACTCATATTCTCTACTAAGCATTTATAACTTGCTTCTAACTTGATTAGTTCCTTCATGCTTAGTTCTAAGAGCATCCCATATCTCCTTTGCAGTCTAAGGTGCTCAATCCCATTATACACTTTTCTACTTAATGCAATATAGAGAATAGCAATGGCTTTTCAATTTCTCAATGTTGCTTTTGATTGAGCTTTAATCCACTTGCATCTTCGGATAGGCTTTTCTTTTCCATCCTCATCCTATTCCATTGGAGGAGTCCCACATTATATGATGTCCCAAAGACTGAGATCTTTACTATCCAAGAACATCTCCATCTTGGTCTTCCAATAAGCATTATCCATACCATTAAAGAATGGATGTGTTGTGTAGTTCAAAGTCCATGGACATCAGGAATTTGACCTATGGAGGCTATGATTTTACTCTGAGATGATTAAATCTTCACAAAATGAGACATTGATATGATACCAAATGAAAAATCACAAGAACTACTAATTTGGAGGGGAGGGGTGTAATTAATTGGTGATTTAGAAGAGAATGGAAAAATTAAAAATTTATACAAGGAAGAGCAAGAGAGAACAATACCATCGATTTAAGGTTTGGCCCCCCAAACCTACTCTTCTCCTCAACCCTTATTAAGAGTTTTAATTCATTATCAATCTACTTCAAAGTGTAGATTAAACCCCTTACAAGCTTAATGAAGCTACCCAAGTGTTTTAATTTAAAAATCACACTCAAACCATTACAAGTGTTTCAATCCCCAATCTAACTCATTCAATCTCACAATTAAGCTATTGATTACAAGATTAACAACACTCAACCACCCAAAAGTCGAGAAAACTTAAACTTTAATGCATTATAAAGAATAATAAATGAAAGGTAGTTGAAAAATAATTGCAAAAGCTTTTTGAGAGAAGATTAGAAGTAAAGGAGCACTAAATACTTATTTATCTTGTGTTAGAGAGACATAAAAAAAAGGCTATTTATACTCCCTTTGTGAATTAGTCGTTGGAGTGCATTAATTGCATTTCTAGCTGTTGAATTGCCTCTGATTTACTTTCTATAGTATTAAAAGCAGAAGTTCATAGACGTGCCTAGTGATCTTCACGGGTGTGATAGAATAGGAAATTGAAATTCAAACTTTTATGCTTAGAATATCACAGGCATGAAAGAAACTGTCACAGGCGTGTTGGGTCTTGGTCGCGATTCTAGGTGTGATCAAGATGGTGAAGTCATTTGGACAAAATTTGCAGCCTTTCACTTGACCTTCAAGGGCCTGAACATTACTGAGGTCGTGACACTAGACATGGCCAAATCGGCCAAATCAGACCGGTCAAATCTGAACCGCCCTGGTGATTAACGATACTAGGCTGGAACCATACCAGATCAGCTCAGGACCGGTTCTGATTTTAAACCGGTCAAAAAGAAAAAAATTTCAAAAACATTTTTGGCGTCGTGCATCCCCCCCAAGCAGGTAGGGATGGGTCCCACCTGCCTGAGTCAAAACTATCAGTTGACCATTCTGACGGATTGGTGATTTTGAAGAGAATGGGAAAATTAAAAATTTATACAAGGAAGAGCAAGAGAGAACAACACAATCAATTTATTGAGGTTTGGCCCCCCAAACCTACTCTTTTTGTTAACCCTCATTCAAAGTTTCAATTCATTATCAACCTACTTCAAGGTGTAAATTAAACCCCTTACCTAAGTGTTTTAACTTAAGGATCACACCCAAACCCTTTCAAGTATTTCAATCCCCAATCCAACTCACTCAATCTAACTATCGAGCTATTGATTGCAAGATTAACAACACTCAACCACCCAAAAGTCAAGAACACTTGAGCTTTAATTACAAAGAAGAATAAATGAAAGGTAGCTAAAAAATAGTTGCACAAGCTCTTTAAGAGAATATTAGAAGTAATTGAGCACTAAATACTTGTTATCTTGTGTTAGAGAGACATAAAAGAAGGCTATTTATACTCCCTCTGTGAATTAGTCATTGGAGTGCTTTAATTTCATTTCTAGTTATTGAATTTTCTCTGATTTACTTTCTACAGTATTAAATGCAGAAGTTTATAGATGTGACAAGAGATCTTCACAGGTGTGACACAATAGGAAACTGATATTCAAACTTTTCTGCTTAGACTGTCACAGGCATGAAAGAAATTGTCACGGGTGTGCTGGTGTCTTGGTCATGATTCTAAGTGTAATCCAAGTGGTGAAGTCGTTTGGACAAAATTTCTAGCGTTTCACTTAACCTTCACAGGCGTGAACATTATTGAGGTCGTGACACTAGACACGGCCGAATTGGAGTTGTCAAATTCGTACCGGCCTGGTAGTAAATGGTATCAGGCTAGAACCGGACCAGATTAGTTGGGGGACTATTCCAGTTTTGAACCGGTCAAAGAAAAGAAAATTCCAAAAAAAAATTTAGAGCCCCCCCAAGTCAGTAGGTGGTGGGCCCCACCTGCCTGAGTTAGAATAGTTAGTTGACCATTCTAACGGCTTAGAGACCTGACATGTGTCAAGCCCCCCCTTCCCCTCCAACCATTTAAATTTTTTAACTTTTTGTTATTTGAAAATTTGTTTAATATAAATATTTTTTTTAAAAAAAGAAGAAGAATAAAGGATAAAAATGTTACTACAACTAAAAAATAACAACTATAATTTAAGGGATTTTTGTCTTTTTAACTACATAAAATATTCTCTGTAGATACCTTAATCCATTTCAATATCATTTCATCAAATTTTCTCTCAATCTCAAATTCTCTCAATTCTAACTACATACTTCCTTAAATATTTACTAATTTTTTTACCAATTATTTTTTCTCTCTTGAATTCTCTCTAATTACAATATAAAAAAAATTTATCTATTAAATTCTCTCAATTTAGAGCTCCGTAATTCTCAAAATTTTCTCTTTATTCGCAAAAATGGCAAGCAATAGTAGAAGAAGTCATTTCAATTCCAACAATATTTTTGTTGATATGGAAAATTATGTTAATTTTATTAATGTGGAGGATGAGGAGGAGGAGGAGGAGATGGCAAACTAAATGGCTCCCGAACACACCACTCAAGAAAGCCAAAGAATGACGGCTAATATTCAAACAAATGTGGGTCAAGGGTCGAATCAAAAACTCCGCTTCTCAGATATTTTTCAAATTGATTTCAAGAAAATACAAAAGGCTAATATTCAAACAAATGTGTGCAACTATTGTAGCCAAACTTACAAATTAAAACAAGGAGGTGGGTATGACACTTTCAAAAGGCATTTAGAAAATAAGTAAGTGGCTCAACTCGGCACCACGAAAAAACAATCCAAATCTCCGGGATTGTAGGTTCGTGTTCTAACTCTCCATAATTTCAATATAATGATGAAAAATATAAACAAGAAATGGCAAAAATAATAAGTGTTAAAAATTTATCTTTTAGATTGGTGAAAAAGTTAGTTTTAATAATTTTTGTCAAACTACATTAAATCTCACTGCTAAATGTGTTCCAAGGAACACTCTTATACACACTTTATTTAAATTGTATAATGAAAATAAAAAAGAATTGTGCAAAATTTTTTATTATTTGAATGGATGTGTTGCAATTTGTAATGAAATTTGTAGTGATCATTGGCACATACATTTATACATGGGTATAACATGTCATTGGATTAGTGATAATTGGATTATATAAAAAGATTACTTGCATTTAGAGTATTTATTGATAGACATACAGCCGATAATATTTTTAAAATAATAAAAAATATTTTGGAAGAATATGGTTTAGTTAATAAAATTTTTTCAATCGGTTTTGAAAATACAGCGGCTAATAATGCTTCTATTAGAGAGCTTCAATATTTATGTCAACCTTATATTGGTGGAAATTTTTTTCATATTAGATGTGGATGTCATGTTTTAAATTTGTGTATGCAATATGGTTTAAAAGTATTAGGTGATACAATTGAACCAATAAAATAAACAATTATGTATTTGCATGGACATCCCCAAGTTATGAAATTATGGATTCGATTTAATCGTGAAAATGGCAAAAGACCAAAAAGATTTCCACAAGATATATCAACTTGTTGGAATTTCACATATGATTAATCAACAAGTCATATGCATAAAAAAATTTGTTATGCTCTTTTGTTTCCACTATTATAACACAAATTAACTTACATCCATAACATTGGGACGTTTGTAAAAATCTTTTAAAGATTTCAAAAGTTTTTTACTATGCAACATATATTTTAAGTGGTATTTATTATCCTACATGTCATTTATTTTAAGCTCAATGTATTAATATTGTTGATGTGTTTAAAAAGTATATAAATGATATAGTTGTGCATGATGTTATATTTGTAACACCCTTTGATATATTTGAATATATACATAGGAAGTGCTATAGATTGGGTAATTGTGAACGTGTTCAAAATCTAAATTTTTCTTTTATGTAATACATCACTATATTAAGTGTATGTATATTTAGTTGGATTTACTTATCCAACCTATCTAGTATACCCTGTACCAGTGATCACTGGTTCCTATTCACCTGTCTAATCATATATCACTTAATATCATGGGCCTATAAGGCCTTCATCACATGCATCCTTGCTATGCTTAGTTAAGGCTTTTCTATTTTCATACATCATTTTTTTCATAATTACATAACTACAATTAATTACATTCTCATAAATGAATGCAATAAATAATGCATGATATGAATGTATCCAGTCTAAACTCGGACCCATATTGTCTCCACTTCGTATAGGCTATGGCACCTCTGCTATCAACCGTTACCTTGACATTATATGGCTCTATGACTTGCGTGCATAAATAGATACGCTAAGCTTTTCATAACTTAGTAATACACATATGCTTAACATGTAATTGTATAATTTGTGACATAGAGAAATTTGATGACACAATCATATTACATAATCATAGCAATATTACATATTTATTCTATGACTCTTATAATATATGCTCGTCCGATTCATGGAATGCATATCCGTTTTTTCTTTATTTTATTATCCCAACATTTTGATATCATACTTGTTTATACCATGAGATAATTGTCACAAGGTTAACCGTTCAACATTTCTTTCATATCTCACTTCTCGATACACATGGGTTATATGTGAAACCAAGCTACATATATCATAAAAGAACAACATACGATTCTCATAACATTTATATTCATTTTACAACATGTTGTTCATGCTATTAATAAATTCTCATGTTTCACTTTCTCTTTATATTTCAATCTTGTCTTTTTTTTCATTCTTTTTCTTTTTCAATAAATAGCTCAAACTTCATTCCCGGACTAGTTGGATATGGGGTGTGAAGTAGGCGCACTCAATCTAGAGCTAGACATCCTACTCACTCTGTATACAGGATATAGAGTAGGCACAGCCAGTCCAGGGCTAGTCATCCTACTCATCCACTACAACATATATGTTCATCTAGGCTTCCTCAAGTCAAGTGTGTTCATACCCGAACTTAAGCCAACCTGACTAAATATAATAATGGGTATGAGTACCAGGAACAAGAGCACCCAATCTAAGGCTAGTCAACCTAATCCTCATTCATACATCTCATCGATACGTATTGCTTATCCCCTTCATGATGCATCATTTACCCTAACATAGTTCTCAAGTAGAGAAATGGGCATTTAATACCATATTCCTTTTTGTTTCCATTATATTTTATATGATTCAGTCCATATGCATAGCATATAATCACAATCTCAACCATATTCGAGTTCAAAAATATGTTTTCTTATGGTATAACATCATATAAAAATGCTTTGGCATATTACAAGTGCATTTGCAAATCATATAACAACTTTCAACTTTACTGTGAATAGTGTCTTCTTGATCGTGACTCCTTGGCCTGGTTGTGATGGCTGGGTGTGAATGGTACTGCCTCTTTATTCATAGTCATGACAATTTTTCAATTTAATTATGAAAGCAGCTATTTCCATTTTTAAATTTCAAATTTAACGTCTTTTCATACTATCACACACAATAGCCTTTATGGTGGTCCAATTGCCACTCCACTTATCAACACTCACGATAAATCACGTTAAAATATGCCTTTATTACCCATGCAATTTCCCCATTTTACATGTCTATTAATATGTACTAATCGTGCAAGATTGCATATTTTATATTAAATGTCAAAGTTTACAATTCGATAAATAAGGCAATAAGGCTAACCAAGTGTAGCACTCATATCAACATGCAAAATCACCTTTATATAAAGGTCAGGCCAATCACAATCATTTAACATCATAAATACAAGTTCTGCATATATTTTCAACTCAACAATTTACAAATCTCAATTAAGAGACTTACCTCTTTTATGCCATTTTCCATACTCCTTAAGTGCTTTCTTAGAGCTTATGTAATGCCAATTATCATTTCTTAAAATAGACATTAAGCCTAGCTTACAAATAATTGGGTTAGTAACCCCACAATATACATGCATAAATATTGAAATTCCACAAATACCAAGAGGGGGAGTGAATTGGTGATTTTGGGTAGAAACAAAGATTTAAAAATTGAATAATAAAGAGCAAGAGAAACTCAAGGATTTATAGAGGTTCGGCCCTCTTAGCCTACTTCTCTCCTCAACATTAGTTGAGAGTTTCAATCCACTAATAATCTACTTCAAGGTGTAGATTAAACCCTTACAAGCTTATGCAAGCTACCCAAGTGTTTTAACCCAAGGCTCACACTCAAACCCTTGCAAGTTTTTCAATTCCCAACCCAAAACACTCAATCTCACTATTGAGCTATTGATTGCAAGAAAGAAAAACACTCAACAAACCAAAAAAATCAATAACACTCAAGCTCTTGAAGAAAACAAATTTGAAGTTAGTGAGAGAAAGATTGTAGAATTAATTCTCAATTGATGACTTAAAGTAATAAACATTTAATCATATGTTCTCTCTTTTTTACCATCATAAATGTGAAGTATTTATACTTCCTTTGAGTGTTCTAGTTGTTGGGGATGCATTAAATGCATTTATGTATGTTGAGCTACCTCATTAAAGATGTATGTGCCTAATTTCACGGTCATGATGTATTCTGGCATGGTCATGAAGCATTTTGAGACTTGAAGTTGAGTTTTTCGCTCGACTGTCACGGCCATGAAACATTTTGTCATGGTCATGACATGTGCCTTTCACGGCCGTGACACTTGTCTTGGTGGTGAAGGCTGGTCTTGAAGCTTACTAGATCATTTTGGCACACTCTTCATGGTCATGGGACAATCTTGCACGGTCATGACAGTTGCTCTTCACAGCCGTGACACTTGTCTTTTACGGCTAGTCGTGAAGCCTACTAGATCATTTTAGCACACTCTTCACTATCATGCAACAATCTTTCACGGTCATGACATAATTCTTCATGGACATAACGCCTGGTGGTGAAGCAAAGTCTTCACGGTCATGACACCTAATTGTGAAGCCTTCATTTTTAAGTTGTTTTTTTATCCAATGTTGATTTTTAAGGCTCTTTAAAGATTATAATTGACCTATTAAAGACTTAAACACTTGAAATAGTTAAATCTCATTGCTTAATTATTTTTAATCATCAAAATGACGGAAATACCCCTCAAGGTTCAACAATCTCTCCTTTTTTGATAGTGACAAATAACTGAGCAATATGGCTAAAGAGAAATGATTTTCTCCCACAACCAATGCATATAAATATATAACATTTTGAAGAAATTAAATAATCCATATGTCCAAGTATATATCCATGCCATGTATTCAAGATATTCAAGCCATGTATTCAAGATAGTCAAGCCAAAATAGAACAAATGTCAAATCATCTTCATATCCAAATATTTGTATCATATTAGCAAGATAAGCCTTGACAAAATATAGACTATATGTACAACCAAAGAAGGAAAAAAAATTAGCATTTAGCATATTGAAGATTAGCCATATATCCAAAATCTCCTCCTCTGGCACCAATAAAAAGAATCAAAAGCCAAGAGGAAGAAATGGGCACATGCAAACAAAATAGAGATTTTGTATCTCAAAATTAATTTAAGTACAAATATCAAGTTTAGTATTAAAAGCAGTAATTAACATGATAACTTGCCAGAGGAACTAGGAAGGAGGATGACGATCACGAAGACCTATAATCTCCGACTTAAGAGAGGCAAGGCAAGTCTCAAAACGCTCCTCAAAAGCTCGTGAATGATCAAGGAACTACTAAGTGAATATATCAAAACGGCGATCAAAGTGAGAGATAAGTTGCTGAACCATGTCGGGTGTGGAAGGTTCTCCACTAGTACCAGCACCATGAGTCCCGCCACCAGCAACTGCAACACCACGAGTCTCGTCATCAGTCAGGTCATCCATATCATGAGGTTCATTTCCCTCATGTGCCTCACGCCTAGGTCTCTTCCTAGCTCTACCATGCCAACTAACTTTGAACTCATGAGAATCACCCTCATACCAAACAATCTAATCTGAGTGATTCTTAAGCCTAAAATGTATTTCTCCTCTAAAAGAGATCCTAAATGCTACTCCCATCCTAATCAATGAGTTAATATCTAGCTTATCCGAAGTAGAGGCTGGAATGGGCTCGAAATTAGGGTTGTCTAGATCAATCAAGCCTAGGGATATAGCTAAATGTGTCTCATAGCTTCCTATAAGAATATCACCCGCTGTCTTAGTTGCAATCTGACACAATTGAGCTTCAAACCATCTACTAACAGCAATAGGCTTGTTTTTAACAGCATAATGAAGAAAGAGCAATTCAGATTTCCTAACAGATCCATTGCTATCACCTCGAGCAAAAATGTTGTAACAAATCTATGCACATATTTAAGGGCAAGTGAATCAAGATATGTGCTTTTAGCAGTCTTAAAGTCCCAGGCCTTAGCAGTGGCAATAGTACTCCAAGCATAAAAAGGAGCAAAATCCTTATCATCATATTCATTTAGCAAACCTTCAATAGGTAGTCTAAAAATGTCAGCAAATGTAGCAGCAGACAATCTATGACTCTTTTCCCTGAGCCAAAAGGATAGAGTCCCTACTGAGTTTAGGGTCAATGTGCTAAAAAATTCTAGTGTTAACTCTCTAAAGCTAGGTCTATATATGTTAACAAAGTGCAACATTCCTAAAGCAGACAATATAGACCTAACTTCTGCCTCTATTCTAACAGCCCTAATAGCCTCCCAATCAAAAGATCTAGAGTTAATAACGGGACAGGATCTAAGAGTCTTATACCTTTGATGGGCAGGAGGAGGGATAATTCGAAGCAAGGGGTCACCATGAGCCCTACTTCCAGCAATAGTGGATTTCAGTCTTCCCTTGCCTTTGGAGGATTCTCCTTGAGAAGCCATGAGAGATGGACTCTGAAAATACCCAAAATGTGATTTCAGGGAAGGAGAGAAGAGAAAAAAAATTCAAAAAAAAGAAGAAATCAAGTGTTGAGAAAAGAGGAAGAAAAAGGAAGAAAAATGAGGAGATTTGGTGTAGAAATGGTGGTGAAAGAGGACAAGAAATTGAGAGAGTGAGAGAGAGAGAGAGACAGCAGGAGGAAGAAGAAGAAGAAGAAGAAGGGAGGAGAGAGAAAAGAAAAGGAAGGGTTAAATGGGGCAGTCTTCACCTGTCACGCCAGTGACACTGCCTTTCACGGTTGTGTGGTCGTGACCATGGCCGTGAATTTCTCTTGACACAAATTGCTTGACCTCTTATGTCACGGTTTCATACCGTGACACTGGTCGTGAATCATGGCTATGAAGGCCACTGCTGGAGGGAAAACAATGAAACTGAGGCACAAAATTTTCAAGCACAAAAAGTACAAATTAAAAGAATATTTATTTGGACATAAGTTTGCATTAAAAAGAAACAAAATCATGAAGGACATAGAAAAAAATGATCACTATCAAATACCATTAAGGTTCATCAATTAAGGGTTATCACAAGGAATTACCATCCAACATCCCAAATTCTCTTTTGATGAAATTTAATCTTTCCTCACAGAGAGGTTTGGTAAAGATATCAGCAAGTTGGTTGGTAGTATCAACAAATTCAAACATAACATCACCTTTGTTCACATGATCATGTAAGAAATGATGTCTAATGTCTATATGTTTGCTTCTAGAATTTTAAATCGGATTTTTTGAAAGATTAATAGCACTTGTATTATCACATTTAATAGGAATGTTATTCAATACCAATCCAAAATCCTTAAGTTGTTGTTTTATCCATAATATTTGAGTACGACAACAACCAGCAACAATATACTAAGCTTCGACGGTGGATAATGCCATAGAGTTTTGTTTCTTACTAAACCAAGACACAAGGGAGTTTCCTAGAAATTGATAAGTACCTAAAGTACTTTTTCGATCAAGAATACTTCTAGCATAATCCGCATCCGAATAAGCCACAAGATTAAATGTCATGCACTTAGGATACTATAACCCTAAATGTTGAGAACCAATTAAATACTTAAGTATCTTTTTAACAGCATGCAAATGTGACTCTCTAGGACATGATTGAAAATGAGCACATAAGCATACGACATACATAATATTGGATCTACTTGCGGTAAGATAAAGAAGGCTACCGATCATATCTCGATATTTCTTTTCATCAACTTGTTTACCATTCTCATTTTTGTCAAGTTCGATGGTGGTGCTCATAGGAATCTTGCCTGCCTTATTTCCACCCATTCCGAACCTTTTGAGCAGATCTTTAGTGTATTTAGCTTGATTAATGAAGATCCCATCCGGACATTGTTTGATTTAGAGTCCAAGTAAGAATTTAAGCTCTCCCATCATACTCATTTCAAATTCACTTTGCATACACTTAGAGAATTCTTCACATAAACATTCACTAGTAGCACCAAATATAATGTCATCCACATAGATTTGCACAATGCGAATGTCATGCTTATGCCTTTTAATGAAAAGAGTTGTATCAACCTTGCCTTTTGAAAAATCATATTGCAAAAGAAAATTACTTAACCTTTCATACCAGGCTCTAGGGGCTTGCTTCAATCCATATAAAGCTTTGGTAAGTTTGAAAACATTATTTGGAAGATCATGTTGCTCAAAACCCGAAGGTTGCTCAACATAAACTTCTTCATCAATATAACCATTAGGAAAAGCACTTTTAACATCCATTTGATATAACTTAAAATTCATGTATGATGCAAAAGCAGGCAACATTCTAATAGCTTCCAACCTTGCAACGGGGGCAAAGGTCTCATCATAGTCTATTCCTTCTTCTTGGTTATAGCCTTTAGCTACTACCTTGCCATATTTTTAGTATTGGCACCACTTTCATCAAGTTTATTTCTAAACACCCACTTAGTGCCAATAATAGGATAATATTTAGGTCTAGGAACTAAGGTCCACACCTTATTTCTTTCAAATTGGTTGAGTTCTTCTTGCATGGCAAGCACCCAACTCTCATCACATAAGGCATCATCAACTTGTTTAAGTTCAATTTGAGAGATAAAAACTAGACTATTAAGATGCTTAAGAGAGTGTTTAGTAGTTACCCTTTTGATGGCTCACCAATGATAAGATCTCTAGGATGGTCTTTCTTGAATTACCACTCCTTAGGTAGATCTTCGTGAATTTTGATTTGTGCATTTCCAACTTCATCCTTTGGAGGATCGACCAACATAATGTCTTGACATGTATTTTGAGGTTGGCTTTGATCATTAGTTTCTTGTTATTGTGTTTGCTCTTCAAATAAACCTTCATCATCATCAACAACTACTACCTTTCTTGGCTCAAGGGGATTAGATTCATCTAATACAACATGCATGGATTCTTCAACAACTAAGATTCTTTTGTTAAAGACTCCATAAGACTTGCTAGAGTTTGCATAGCCTAGGAAGATACTTTCATCGGTTCTAGCATCAAATTTTCCAAGATTATCCTTGGAATTCATTATGAAGTACTTGCATCCAAATACTCTAAGATAAGAAATTTTAGGCTTTCTACCATTCCATAGCTCATATGGAGTTTTGTTTAATAAGGGTCTTATGAAAACTCTATTTGAAATGTAGCATGCGGTATTAACTGCTTCGGCCCAAAAATACTTAGGAAGTTTGTAGTCATTGAGCATAGTTAAGCATAGTTCTAGATATCTCAACCAATGTCCTATTTTTCCTTTCAATAACCCCATTTTGTTAAGGTGTTCTTGGGGAAGAAAAGTTATGGTTAATGCCCATTTAAAAACAAAACAACTTAAAAGAATCATTTTCGAATTCTTTTCCATGATCACTCCTAATGGAGGAAATCTTAAAACCTTTTTCATTTTGAATACGTTTTGTAAGAATTTTAAAAGCATTAAAACTATCATCCTTATGAGCTAGAAATGATACCCAAGTAAATCTAGAGTAATCATTTACAATAACATATGCATAGTATATTCCACTAAAGCTAGCAACTCTACAAGGTCCAAACAAATCCATATGCAGTAATTGAAGGGGTCTAGTGGTACTTACCTTATTCTTTGGTTTGAAAGAGCTTCTAACTTGTTTACCCATTTGGCATGCTCCGCAAACCTTGTCCTTTTGGAATTTGACTTTAGGCAAGCCTACGACTAGTTCATCCTTGCTTAGATCTCCAATGAGGTCCATGCTAGCATGTCCAAGTCTTCTATGCCACACCTAAGTATCATCCTTAATGGCTACAAAACACTCAACACCTTGATTAACTAAAAAGGTTAGATCAATTATGTAAACATTGTTAACTCTTTCACCATTAAAGACAACTTTTCTATCCGAATTATGGGTTACAAAGCATTTAGAATGTTCAAAGGTTACACTATGTCCCTTATCACACAATTGACTAACACTAAGTAAATTGTGTTTTAAACCATCAACCAAAAGAACATCCTCAATAAGAGTTAAACCCTTCTTACCAATGTGACCAATGCCAAATATCTTACCTTTGGCATTGTCTCCAAAAGTTACTTTGCCACCTTTTTTCATTTTCAAATGAGTAAATAAGTTGGCATTGCCGGTCATATGCCTTGAACATCCACTATCTAGATACCACTTGTGTTCATCCATGGTGGATTTCAAGCATACCTACAAAAAGAAATTATTCAATTTTAGGTACCCAAATGTACTTGGGTCCTTGGGGGTTAGCATTAGAAGGATACAAATGAGACTTTCTAATCAAACATCTCATATTAATATGTCCATGTTTACCACAATAATGACATGTAGCATGAGGTGCATATCCCTTTTTTTAAAAATCGTGAAAGCTATGTGTAGGGGCATGATAATGTCTACTAGGAAGAGGTCCTCTATTGCCTTTGGCTCTTGGGCCATTGGCTTGGTTACCACTGAGTCTTTTGGATCCTTTGGCTCTTAAACTAGATTTATTACAAGTCTTAGTGATAGGCACACTTAGACTTTTGGTTTTAGAAGTACTAGCATGCCTATTGCCAAACCTAATTCCATTTTTGGATTGAATAGCTATCATCCCATCAAGAATTTCCTTCCCCTTATTGAATCTAGAGATAGAATTCTTGAGATTTCTCACTTCTTTCTCTAATGATGCATTCTTCTCAACTAGTTTGACATTATCATTTAAGACCTTCTCCTTAGTAGAATTACATTCATCTAACGACTTAGTTAACTCTTTATTAGAAGTTCTTGACTTCTCAAGCTCTCTTTCTAAAGTTTTAACTACCTCTTTAAGTGAATTGATTCTAAAAGAATATTTTTTACATTTATGCATAAGTTTTTCAATAACATGCATCAAATCATCATTAGTAGGAACTTACCTTACTTGTAGAAGGCTCTTCAATTGTCATGAAGCAAAGATTAGCAACTTCATCTCCGGATTCTTCATCACTATAGTCACTTGAGTCATCCCAAGTAGCTTTAAAGGCTTTCCTTTTGTCCTTCTTTTCTTTCTTGTAGGACTTCCTCAATTTTGGGCACTACGACTTAATATGTCCGGGCTTATTACACTCATAGCAAATAAGATGATCTTTCTTGCTTGAGTCTTGCTTCTTGAAGGCCTTCTCCCTCATTTTCTTCATGATGAGGTTCTTGACTCTTTTAGAAATCATAGCCAATTCATCATCACTAGAATCACTCTCACTTCCCTCCTTGCTAGCTTTGAGAGCAATCCCCTTGTCTCTTTTAGTCTTCTAATCTTCATTGATTTGAGACATTTTAATCTCATGTGTGAGAAGTTTTCCTAATAACTCATCCATAGGAAGCCTTGAGAGATCATTAGATTCTTCAATTGAAGAAATTCTTGCTTCCCATTGTCTTTGAGGCAGGCTCACAAGAATTTTATTGTTAATTTCTTCAAGAGTATAATTTTTGCCAAGCTTCCTCATAGAGTTTATGAGCTTGATGAGCCTACTATACATGTCACTTACCTTTTCATTGAGCTTTATGTCAAATAACTCATATTCTTTACAAAGCATTTAGAGCTTCTTACTTCTAACTTGATTGGTTCCTTTATGTTTTGTTCTTAAAGCATTCCAAATTTTTTTTTGCAAACCTCAAATGCTCAATTCCATTGTATTCTTCTCTACTCAAAGCACAATAGAGAATGTTGATAGCTTTCTTATTTCTCAAATTTGCTTCAGTTTGTTCTTTAGTCCATTTGCTTCTTTAAAGAGGCTCTTCCTTACCACTTTCATCCTTTCCCATAGGTTGAGTCCACCCTTCTTTAATGATATCCCAAAGATTGACGCCTTCACTATCCAAGAACATCTCTATCTTATTCTTCCAATAGGCATAATCAGTTCCATCAAAGAATGGAGGTCTTGTATAGCTTGGTCTATGAATATTAGGAACTTAACTTGTGGATGCCATGATCTTTACTCCAAGATGATTAAATCTTCAAGGAAAGAGACCTTGCTCTGATACCAAATGAAATTCCACAAATACCAAGAGGGGGAGGGGGGGGGGGGTGAATTGGTGATTTTGGGTAGAAAGGAAGATTTAAAAATGGAATAATAAAGAGCAAGATAACTCAAGGATTTATAGAGGTTCAGCCCTCTTAGCCTACTCTTCTCCTCAACCTTAGTTGAGAGTTTCAATCCACTAACAATATATTCAAGGTGTAGACTAAACCCTTACAAGCTTATACAAACTGCCCAAGTGTTTTAACCCAAGGCTCACATTCAATCCCTTACAAGGTTTTCAATTCCCAACCCAATACACTTAATCTCACTATTGAGCTATTGATTGCAAGAAAGAAAAACACTCAACAAACCAAAAAACTCAATAACACTCGAGCTCTTGAAGAATACAAATTTGAAGTTCGTGAGAGAAAGATTGTAGAATTAATTATCAATTGATGACTTGAAGTAATAAGCATTTAATCAGATGTTTTCTCCTTCTTACCATTATAAATGTGAAGTATTTATACTTCCTTTGAGTGTTGTAGCCGTTGGGAATGCCTTAAATGCATTTATGTCCGTTGAGCAACCTCATTAAAGATGTACGTGCCCAGTTTCACGGTCATGATGTATTCTGGCATGGACATGAAGCATTTTGGCACTTGAAATTGAGTTTTCCGCTCGACTGTTATGGCCATGAAACATTTCATCATGGTCATGACATGTGCCCTTCATGGCCATGACATTTGTCTTAGTGGTGAAGCCTATTGGATCATTTTGGCACATTCTTCACGGTCATGAGACAATCTTGCACGGCCATGATAGTTGCTCTTTACGGCCGTGACTCTTGTCTTGGTGGTGAAGACTGGTCGTGAAGCCTACTAGATCATTCTGGCACACTCTTCACAGTCATACAACAATCTTTCACAGTCATGACACAATTCTTCATGGTCAAGAAGCCTGGTGGTGAAGCAAAGTCTTCATAGTCATGCCACCTAATGGTGAAGTCTTCCTTTTTAAGTTGTTTTTTTATCCAAAGTTGATTTTTAAGGCTCTTTAAAGATTATAATTGACTTATTTAAGACTTAAACACTTGAAATGGTTAAATCTTATTGCTTAATTATTTGTGATCATCAAAATAATAGAAATACTCTTCAAGGTTTAAAAATAAAATAAGAAATATACGGGGGCGAAAATGGAGGTTGTCGGCAGCAACGATGGTGGCGGATTTGGAGGCCTGTGATCGGGAGAAGGATAGTCACAGTAGGCCATTAGAGAAACTATATAGAAAATAGAAGAGAGGGGTAAAGGATATAAATTAATAAAAAAGGAAAAAAGATAGTGGAGAAGGTTGAGATTAAATGAAGAGAATTCTTACGGTCAGGTTTATTAAACTAATATAATTATATAATAATATTCATTTAATTGTTTAATTTTTATCTTTATTTTAATTAATAAAAATAAAATAATTCAATATATATTATTATGTATGTGGATTAGACCATAAATGACACGATATGTTCAATATACCTAAAAATTTCTCTTAAATGAATATGCAATGGCACACTGAAATGGTAATTAGGTTTTATAATTATGTAATGATTTTACTAATTTTTGTATTCCACTAAACCATTAAAGTCCATTTTTTTTTTTTACCAAAAAGAAGTCCATATTTTTTTTTAATCTTTATAGAAAAAATCTACAAAATTAATTATTAATTTATAAAATTTAAAATAAAAAATTAGGTATTTCTTC
The DNA here is from genome assembly GCA_949630135.1 of Balakata baccata. Lineage (NCBI taxonomy): Eukaryota > Viridiplantae > Streptophyta > Magnoliopsida > Malpighiales > Euphorbiaceae > Balakata > Balakata baccata. The sequence goes on along the minus strand of CATIWF010039799.1, from coordinate 24,210 downwards.
TGTTGATTAATTTATAAGATTCGCAATTTTTTTATGAAAAATAAGTATGATATATTTTTATAGAAATATAAATATAAGTTTGATAATTTATGCATAATTTTTTTTTTCCGTTTATTGGTTGTCCCTAACTAAAGAGCGTCATTTTAATTAGAGCATTTATGCATTATTGTTAATTTTATATTAATTTATTTATGTTACTATAAAATAGACTTTCTATCTAATTTTTAAAAATCCGATATAATGTGATAGTACTTTACTAATATGATACGATAGTCAAAATATAATAATATTAATAATAAATCCAAAATTAAATTAAGCCTAATGCGCTAAATGCTAAATGACTATAATCATATTATATATAAAAGTAAGAATAGAAAGGATAAATAAATTTATTAAAAGGTCAACCTAATTCTATTAGTTAGTTGATTAATTTTGTCATTTAATTTATTAATAAATAATATTAATAATTTATTAATTAGAAGTTCAATTTTATTATGATTAAATAACTATATTTTATTTTATAAAAAAATTAAATAACTAACATTAAAAAAAAGAACAAAATAATATAAAATTACATAAAATGCTTATAACAAAAGATTGAATTGAAAATAATGGTAAAAATGAGGACTCAAATTACAAAAATTAAATAGAATTTCAATTATAAAAGCACTTTATAATTTTCAAAAAAAAAAAAAGAAAAATTATATTTTTACCATTTTTTGAATGAGGCTGTAATTTAATTTGTCATTTAATTTGGCATATAGAGTCTCTCAATGCTACGATCCTATATCGGTTAGCTGAGAGGATGATATGTAGTTTATATGGATTTATGATTCTCTTTCATCAGCCTAACTTTTGGGATGGACTAAAAGTATTTGTTCTATATGGGCTTTCATGGTATAAGAGTCTTGGTAGCTGGTCTGTAGGGTGCGGCAAGCGGAGCGTATGGAGTATCATAATGACAAGATCTCACATCGGTTAGCTAATGGAATGATTTATAGTTTATATGGATTTAATGTTCTCCTCCTTATCAGTCTAGTTTTTGGAGTGGACCAAGGGTCATAGACCTATATGGGACAAAAAATACAATTTGTAGTAAATATAAATATAATTGACAAGATAATTTATATATAGTAAATAAATTAACAATTATTAATATTTAAATTAAATGTGACTTAATTACATGATAATTAAAAGTAACTAAAGTTAATTTACTGGATAAGATTATTATTATTGAATCCAATTATTAAAAATCACGTGCATTACTCGTAGATGATTGGAAATAAAGAGATAAACAAAATAACCGTAAAATATTTACTACTTTTATTTTATATATGACTATAAATAATAGACAAATTAGTAATTTGAGAGAATATGCAAAATAATTTTAAAATACTTACTACCTCTATTTTATATATGATTATTAATAATTGATAAATTAGTAATTTTCATATCAGTTATAATACGAGTCCAATATATAATAATTACATATAACGCATATCAATGATTGTCTCAACTCTTAATCAAATTATATTATGACGTATATAAAAGTAGGAATAGAGGATTAAAGCAAAATGACTACAGAGTATTTATTACATGTTTTATATATAATTTTTAATAATATACAAATTATTAATTTAATAAAATTTAAAATAAACATGTACTCATATAATTCACTACAAATAAATTATCATAATAAAATACAATAAATTAATAAAAAAATTTATATAAAAATCAAATAATAATTAATGTTAAATCTAATATTTAATAATTACGTACAATATATCTTATTCTAAATATTAATACCATTACAATTTTATCTATGAACAAAATAAAATAAATAAAATATTATATAAAAATTAAATAAAAATTAATAGCGAATTTTATATTTAATAATTAAATCTAGTCCGAACAAAAGTGATAGCCTACCCTCACCTCCCATTGCACACTCAAAAAACACAAAAAAAAAAAAAAAAAAGGTTGAGGTTGGTTGGTCCCGCTCAAATTAACCACCGTAATCACAGGTAGACCCCGCGCTCCAATTTCTCTCCTATCACCCATGGAATTCCCCTTTCACTTCTCTCTTGCTTTTATTCTGTTTCTTTCCTTTACTCTCTTGCTTATATGTAATTTTTTCCCTCAATTTATTAGCTTTCCTAGATTTTTTTCTTATTTTCTTTTCCCTTTCAAATTCAAAGTTTGCTGATTTTTTGTTCCTTGATCTCTTTCTCATGTGGGTTACTTAATATTGGGCTTTCCTGAAATTGGTTTTAATGAATTCTTTTTTGTCAATATTATAATGCTAGAGACAAAAGGGTTCGCAATTTTTGAAAAAATGGCAGGGTTTTGCGAGGGGGTTATGCATGATTTTTTGTTGTTTGTAAACGCTTCTTTTATATCTAAATAGTGCTCTGTTTGTTGTTGGAAACAGACCATTTTTATCCTTGAATTTCCATGGCTTTAAATACTAGTAGCATTTATCTTTTTTGTTTGTTCTTCATTATGAGTTTTGATCTCTAACCTTGGTGAAAACCGTATTTGCTATCTTGTTTGGTACCTGGAATGAAAACTTCAGTTGGAGAGGTGTATTTTTGCACAATTAAAGTGAGTGGATTTTGATTCATAATGATATACTCCATGATAAAGAAAAAATGAAATGGAGAGATAGGAGAGGGTTAAAGTTTCTGTATATATGAGAACTTGGATGGTGTCTAAAGTCTAAAAGGTTTGGTTTACTTTCTGATTGCAGGATGGGAAGGGTTAAATTAAAGATAAAGAGATTAGAGAGCACTAGCAATCGACATGTCACCTATTCGAAACGAAGGAATGGAATCTTGAAGAAAGCAAAGGAATTGTCTATATTATGTGACATTCATATTGTCCTTCTCATGTTTTCTCCAACTGGAAGACCTACAATATTCCAAGGAGAGCACAGGTGATTTAACAGAAACATTTTATTCATATTTTGCCTTGAAGAAAATTCACCACTGTCTTGTTTAGACAATACTTGGCATGCTTTGTGAAGATAATTTTCCATATGTATAATTTCTGCCCACATATCGCCCTAGGTATTTGAGAATCTAGAAAATTCTTTATGGAATTGATATAATGTCTATAAAACATTTTACTTCATGTCTGTGAGCACACATTGAGCTTCTTTAAATGCTTAAGCAAAAATAATGTTGTGATTTGAGAGGTAATTGCAGAGAAGTACTTAATTTTCTATGGCAGCTCATATTGATGCTGATTGCTGACTATAGTCCATGCTCTTTTTTTTTTTCCTTTGGACCGGGTGTGATAAGGTCTAATTACAATTGCAAATGGATAGCATCAAGTTGTTCTAAACTTTGGCATGCTTGCTAAGCTCATTTATGACATACTTTGATATTTGAGCTCCTCTTGGATTGTCTGAATTAGGCTATTTGTGCGAGCAAAAAACCAGCCTGTGGCTTTCTTAATAGACTTGAAGCTGTAAATGTAACTTTTTCACAAATACGTTCGAGTATTAAAATATTATGTTCACATTTCAATATACTCTAGCATATATGTTTTATTTAGCATTTGTATGTTTGAAATTCAAAAGGTTATATATTTATATGTATTCACTATCTGACTAATAAAATATTAAAGAAGCACTATATATGATATGTATAAATATGGATAAAACTATAGTCAGAATCAAGTAATTTATGAGCTGGTTCACAATCTTGAACGAGTTGAGTCTGATGCAACTTCAGCTTAGCTCATTTATTGAAAACATTTCCAAAGTCAGTTCACTTTAGCTTTCCCATCTGAACGTAAAAGGTCAGGTAACCTTTATTAAGTTAAGCTTTAAGTAGCTACTGGTACCTTGGCTCGTATCCTCTCCCAGGCCTAATCTATGAAATATTCAGAATAGAAGCAAACTGATTTAACAATTCTTTTCACCTATGAATAAACATTATATGCTTCAGGATCATTTTATTTGAAAAGAAAATCAATTAGATATGTCTATTAGCAAATCTCTTATAAACGGCTATATTCTCAGATTATATGCTTCACTGTCACAATTAACAATGAATCATTTATCTCTAAATGATCTCAGTTTTAAGCGATAAGTATTCCAAATGCCCCATTGTAATGAATAGTTAAGATTATATGCTAATGTGTTATATCTTTTCAATTTTGTAGCAATATTGAAGATGTTATTGCAAAATTTTCTCAATTAACTCCACAAGAAAGGGCAAAAAGGTATGACATTTCACTAGGAAATTTTTTATCTTTCTATTAGCAGTTTGGTTGAATTTTTAAGGACTAAAAGATTTTCTATTTAATTGGAACAGGAAACTGGAGAGCCTTGAAGTAAGATTGACTACGATCCAAACTCAAAAATGTCATTTTTGTTGCAATGCTTTTCTTGTTGCTAGTAGATAGTGGACCATTGCCATTTTGTTTATAATTCACTCAATCAATTTGTGTGTTACTTGACGATGTAGGCATTGAAGAAAACCTTCAAGAAGCTGGACCATGATGTAGTTATACAAGATTTTTTGGGTTCAAGGTTTGTGATTTTTTGGGTCAAGTTAGTGGATTGCTGGTTATGTATGACTTGAGAGGGTTCTAAGTTTATTTTCTCTTTTTTCCTTCTTTCCCTGCAGCTCTCAATCAGTTGAGGTATGAAATGATAACTGCCATTTTCATCGTTCATCATTGTTTTGGATTCTAATGTTGCTATCCATGTCAATAATTTGTTTGTGGCTAATTTGCTATGGACAGGAGTTGACTGATCAAGTTAGGTTATTGCAAGCACAACTCTCAGAAGTGCAGAAGAGACTAAGGTGCAAAATTTTGAAGCTTTTTGTCATTAAAATGTCCCTTTTAAATTTATGTTATTAATAATTGCATCGCAATAGCAAGACATAATATGAGATAAACTCTGGCTATCTTTAACTTTGTATGACTTGATACGTCCGCCATATAGTTTTGTTTCCTTCTTTTTTTTTTTTTTTTTTATAGCTCTGATAAAAGGAAAAATAGCAAACTAAAGTTTTTAGATGTGCTAATTAATTCATGTGTGATGTGGTGTCTCTGCACAGAACCTAGATTCGTTGGCATGAGTCGGATTTTTCTCATTTTTAATTTGAAATTTAAAGTGTTCTTGAATGTCGATCTCCAGCATGTATGCTGTAAATGTTGCCTCTTCAATACTATTAGAATATCTGCTGTGTACATATCCAGCCTAATGTACATTCATGAGCCTCACCATGTTGGCATGAATTGGTTATGAAGGCTTTTATGTGTCCACATATGTATATATGCAGGTGTACGTCAATAAGAATCATTTATTTTTTTTGTTCTAAAATTATATACTAATCTTAAAATTGAATGCCATTTTTCCCAGCTTTTGGTGTAACCCAGATAAAGTTGACAGCATGGAACATCTTAGGCATATGGAAGACTCACTTAAACAGTCAATCAATCAAATCCATTTGCATAAGGTAATCTATTTGTACAGTGTTTGGTGTTGCCAGATATACTCATTTATGCTAGCACATTGTATGAACCTGCTCAATTTTTATAGACATCCAGGTTAAGCCCACATGTCAATCTCACATCTTCTGGTAGCTTAATTTTTTAAAATTCTCTTCCAACGCCTAATCAACTTCTCCTTAATATTTCCAGCTAGTGAGAAATCCTTTACCCTCGGTAATGCATGTAACCTACCACCTCATGGTTATTCTAAATGAATTGTATGTTCTAAAATATTTAGACGTGCGTATTATAATTGCTGCATTTTATATGCCTTGTTCAATCTCTTGCAAATAAATTTTTATGTTATCTTAGTTCATGATGAATAGAAGTGCTAGTTGTTTTACTCACCTTAGCAGGATCCTCATATTCGAATAATACATGGATATTTTATTCTTACCTGTCTACTTCTCATGGCAGGAAAATGTTGGAAAGTGCCAACTTATGCCACTAGAATGTAATAGCCAGGTGATGCACTAATTAGTAATGAATTTTTGTAGCCAGTTAGAAAATTTTAGATGGGCTTATTTTGCCTCCAGTTTCAGAATGAAGTGGCTTTACCTCTGATAGTGAGTGGTATGCAAGAGGCTCAGCCGCTATCCTGGCTTCCAAACAATGGCAATCAACATCTGATATTGTCCAGCGGGTCAAACTTTTTGCCCCAAAGGTAATTGTTCTTCAGTTTTGTGTTATCTTTTTAGTGTCCATATTTCTTGTAAATTTGTAATCTATGTATAAAGAAATGATCATCATCCTGGCAGTAACTTGTTTAAAATACATGACTTGCATTATAAATGTTAATACAAAATTTTGGCACTACCAACCAACTTTTGTCAACATCTGTTATTTCTTTTCTTCTCCTTCCTCTGTTAAACCAAGAAAAGAGATTGCTTTTTCTTTTCTTGTTTTTGGTTATCTTGTGATTGGCTTCGATTGTTTCTTTCTACAGAGATATAGAATGCTTAGCCGACATGTCCCTTCCAGTATATTCTGGTTACTATGATACTGGCAAGCAAACTGAAATTGGTAATGCAGGGCCAGTTGATAACATGGGACAAGAAAGTGGTGCATTGAGCAATTTAAATGCCAGTACGTGCTTAAATGTACAGCTGGATGAGCAATTCTCATACCCTCCATATGGCAGTTTAAATTTGCCTGAAATTAAGAAACTGAAAGCTGAGATGCAGATAAACTCACAAGGAACTCATCCTGTTTATCAAGTTGATAGCACTTTTGAGCTGCCTAGACCTATATATGACAATGGGCGTCATCATACTTGGGTTGCAGCACCTGGGCCTTGCAGCATTGCAATGTTCAATGAGAATTCGTACCACCAGGTAAGAAATATCATTTATGTTTTTTGAAACTCCTGCATTTATTAATGCATTGAATTGGGTAGAATTTGTGAAATTTAAAGGATTGAGTTCATATGTCTAACTGTATCATTCTTTTAGCAGTTACTAATAATTTCTAAGTACCAGTTGCATGCCAATTAACAGTAAGCATGTATAATTCGGCTTGTGTGCTTCTCAGTTTTAGTAGGCCTGCTTCATTTGCAATTACCCTGGTTATGACCTTGGTATTTTCTTCAGCTGCTTGAAAACCCAAACTCAAGGGAATATGTCCATATGTTGTGTATATATTATATTATGTATTTATACTCAATCAATTACGTAATATCTTAATACCTATATAATTTTTTTTAAAACATTTTTCCTTGTTTTGCACCATTAAATAGGATAAACCACCAATAAGAATAAAGTGAAGATATTTTAGTATGTGCTTGCAATTTCTCAATGTTTGCTTTGCTTCATGCAGCAATCAAATTGACCATTATGAGTTGAACATTTCCTCCAATGAGAAGAATTATTGCCGGAAGAATCAAAGTTATAGTTTTAGAATGTGATCTGGCATCAAAGAAAGGTTATAGGACAGGATTTTGATGCATGGAAGACAAATCAACAGATGCTAAGAATCATACGGGTGTTTTCTGGCTATCCAAAATGTGAGGCTGTTAGCTGTATATACTAATGATGCACATAGTACATAATTACCAGGTCGTTCGTATATATACATATATAAATTTGTGATCACTATGTTTTGAAATGATACTTGTAGTAAGGATGAGTTCCGGAAGTCGAGTCACTGAAAGCAGTGTATTAATAAATTTGTAGAAATTGAAAGCAATATGAGCCATAGTTTGATATTTATTCGTGTCACTATAACGAGTTTCATGCTCGAGGAGAAAGTGGAACAAATTAGGTGAGATAAAATGATAATATGAATGGCATCTTAGTTCCTCTGTACAGTGAAGGTACCTTGTTATACATTGATGTCCAAACCTCACTCAAAAACCATATATATTCATACGGTTGAGAAAACAAGAAAACATGACCCATTTCTTCTCTTCGAAATTTTCAATTAACCTCTTAGTGTTTGAATGATGGTGTTGTGCCATGGGTCAGACAGGTGCTGCAAGAGGTTGTCAAATGGTCCTTTGCCAGTCACATTGTGTTGAACCACAAACCCTAGGAATGCCAACATAGCCAATCTCCCTGCATTACATAAATCATACCAACGTCAGCCAAATTATTCACAAATTTCACAAACAAAATCAACCGGATTATTAGGTAATTAGTATTAATACCGTTGGCAATCTCCTTCTCCTTGGCCTCAAGAGTGGGTGCAAAGTTGAGGGGGTTGAAAATGCCACCAGGGTACCCGACTTCATTTGGTGGCAAGCTGTATTGCTTGAAAATGGGATCTTGGTTTACACTTCCTGGGTTTTTGATGTCTTGCCATCTTCTGATCTCCACATAATGGAACAATATGAACTCAATCACAAACAGCGTTGATGATGATGCAAAATATTCTTCTTTGCCAGCATCATACCATTTAGGAACATTAATGATCCCAATCTTGGTGAAAACCTCTGGCAATAGCATTCCCGCAACACCCAACATCGCCCATCGCCCATTCACAAGCTCTGCCTGCACGTACCACTTGAGGTTCTCTGGGTCCTCAGCGAGCCCAAGTGGGTCAAACCCATTGTCCCCCGGAAGACTGCAACCATTCAAATGAAGCTCACATTTTATGATGAAGTCAAGTTCTTTATTGATGAGCATTGGCATTGCTATAAGCTCTCCAATTTGAACCCCCAATTGGACCCTTCGTAACAAATATAAATAAAGTCAAGTTCTTTACCTGCCATTAAGGTAGGCTGGAGAAGGCAAACCGGGAAGCCACTCGCCTTTCGTGGCCTCAACTTTGAAAGAACCAGCTGATGCCATTGGCTTAAGGAACATTTCTCTGTTGAGTTTAGTAGGAGTACCAGTGAGAAATCTTGACTTTGATGCACATGGCCGGAACACGGCGGCAGAAGCTTGAGTTGTGACGGTGGCCATTCTCATGAAGGACTCAGATAAGGGCTATGGGCACTGATAGTTGTAATAAGCTGATTAATCATGGATGGCTTTTGTATTTCATGTTGGAGTTGTGGCTCTTGTTCTTCGTTAAAAACTGACGGTTGGTTTAGTAGATTTTAGTAATCCAACGGTTGAGATTTGGTTATGGGTTTTGGATTGGCCAATGGGAGAAGTTGGGGCTTATCCCTTTATCTTGTTGCCATATCCAGGTATCCATTTCTAAGTTGCTGTTGGTTAAAGAAATATCCTGTGGGTCCTTGTTTATCCACGTTGGAAGATTTTTCTAAAACTCAGTGGATCCTACCACGTGGGATTAAAACTTCCAATGGTTGCTTGACAGTTGGCAAACTCATTGTTACATCTTAGAAAATTATATCCAAGGCAAATTATATAATGCCCATGTATTGTATCAAGCGTTGTAAGTTAAGTATATACGTGTTAAATTTTTCGGTATATTATTTAATAACCGTCGATATATTATTTTAATAATGGTAATTTTTTTAAATGTAATATATATATTTTTTTTACAAAAATTAATTTTTCTTTTGACTGTTTTTCATGCGCAGAAATTGACTTTATCTCTACCATTCTTAAAAATTTTGTTTTCTTTATTATTCTATTATCATCTCTGCTTCTTTTTTTTTTTTTAATCTTATTCTTCTATTTCTTTTTAATATTATTCTTCTACTATCTTATTTCTATATTTGTTTATATTTGTTTGATTTGTTTTTCAGTAATTCTTTATTCTATTGCAATTGGATAAACACATTTCATTTGATAATGTGATTTGTGAGAATTTGATTTGTAAGAATTTATGTAATAATCAAATATAGATGAAAAGATGAAAAAAAATTCATAAAAATATATAATGCATCTACAATTATAAAATAATATATCTACAATCATAACATAATGTATATACAGTTATAAAAAATGTATCCACAATCATTAAATAATAAATCTGAATATGTTAAGCAAATAATCAAACATAAATATAAAAATATGAAAGAAATTTACAAAAACAATTGATGAATTTACAATTATAAAAGAATGTATATACATTTATTAGTTAATAAATCTAAATATAGTAAGCAAATAATCAAACACATAAGAAAAGATAAAAGAAATTTACGAAACAAATAATACATATATAGTTATAAAATATATATTTACAGTTATTAAATAATAAATCTGAACCTAGTAAGTAAATAATCAAACATATAAAAAAAGATTAAACTGATTTATAAAACAAATAATGAATTTACAGTTATAAAATAATATATCTATAATTATTAAATAATAATTCTAAAGTTATTAAAATAATTAAATAATGAATTATTAAGAACAAAATTAATAATGTTTAACAAAAAAAAAAAAAAAAAGTTACCGCAGGCACAAATTGACCTTTGGAACTCAGTATTATGCACTCCGGTGCATAATATAATAACTCTAAAAATACTTGTTACTGAACTTAGCCCTAGTAACAGGCCTGGCCCCATATTTGCGAGTAACTAACTGCTACATCAATTTTGTAGAAAGATGGGCCCATGCTGATTGGGCTGATCCAATAGATTGGCTGAATATTTGAAAATAATTACACAGAAGTGTCGTTTTTTTTAATACTAATTACTGTAATACATATAATAAATTTTATTAACCAAAAGATCCATTTATGGGTTTCAACATTCTCATTATACTTCTAATATAAAAATTAAACAAATTAAACTCAATTTATAAAAATCCGTAAAATTCTTTATTCCTTCTTTAATGCTTATTCTCTTGAATCTTTCCATAACTCACATCTCTTTTTTTAGTTAACTATGACAACTCCACTGTTAGGACAAACTTAGATCTCCCCCACATCCACGGAAGCTTCAAAATGTATGCTCTTATTCATATCATTTTGTGCAGCCACTTATTTGGTTAATCATCGCTCCAACTCTCTTTTAATTTGATCCCTTAATTCATGCTTTTCTCTCTTTGTTCTACTTCTAAATCTCTCATAGATTTGTTCTTTAGCCATAACAGTTCTCCTTGTCCTTGGCATTTTCTCGTTGCTATCTACTTGGCATTGATTCCGCTTATCAAAGGAAAACTCTCTTTTTTTGATTTAAAATTTCTTTGATTTGGTATTTATTGTTAATGAGTTCGTTTGCTGAAAAGAAAGCTAGATTAAGAGAAAAACGAGTTCAATATTCAATATTATGCTTCTTTTTATACTTATGATAGAAATGGAGAATTTGACGCGATATCTTCTACTAAAATCTAAGATAGAATTATTTTTTATGTAAAAAGAAACTAGTGAATATTCTATATTGTGACATTTGATTTTTTTTTTCTCTTTGATTGAGATTGAGAGTGTTTAATGCAATTTAGCCCTAACAGAATTTTATTTTAATTTTTACTTGGTTCTTTGACTTGTAACCTCAATGAAACATTGACTTAAAATAAATTTGATTTTATTATTAAAAAAATAATATTTGTGCAGAATTTAGCATAACTTTTTTATAACCTATATATAATGGTGTTTGCTATGGCAGAATCAAATTAAAATATAAGATATGCAGGATTTAGTATCATATACTATAAATATAACCTTCAGATAACATGCAAATACTGTAGTCAATATTTGACATTTAAATATTCAATATAAGAACGATATACTTCTTTATTTCTTTAGACACATTTCCCATATATTATAATATTATATGTCAAAAATATTGCATTTTCTCAACATTGAATCAATAAGTTATTAAAACATATCTTTATATTTATTTAGTGTTATAAAATTTAGTTTCATCATTAAAAATAAAATAAATTTGTGCAAGATTTCATATCATATAATACCAATATAACGTATATATAACAAGCATATAACTTTATATATGTAAACAAAATTATTCATAAATGAATATTAATTATAAATAATTTTCGTTCATATATAATCTGAATATATAAGCTTATATGGTAGTTATTTTAAATTATTTTAAATAAATTAAAATAATTAATAATTCATTGATTTTAAAAATTTAAATTAATTAATATCATAAATTTGGTCACTATTAATTATACTCAAAAAGTGCAAATAGTATTATGAGATTTTAAAAACTTTAAAATAGGAAAAATGAACTATATTTTATGTTACAGCTATAATGATAATTATATATAATAATCTAGGAATTTGTGTAAGAAACTCGAATATTTGCTATTACGAAATCAGCCTTTTCGAATTAAATTTCAAAAAAAAATTAATGAAGTTGCTCTTCCTAACTCAAATTTGGGAATGAGCTAAATTTTCCAACTTTTTTCCCAAATTTTAATTTCATAAAAGCTCTAAGATAATTCAAATTAATATCTAAAAAAAATATTGTAAACTATTTTCTTTTCTTTTCCCTTACTTCATTTTCGTCTCCCTCTAGAAGGGAAATTTTATTTTATTTAAAAAAAAAAAGAAAAAGAAAAAGAAAAAAGCAATACAATGTTTATGGGTAAATGATCTTCCTATAAATGTAGTTTTTCTCTGTAGTTTTATTATGCCTATATGACGACTTTAAACTATTGGTAATTTCGAAAGATTCTCTATTATTTAACTCTATATGATGTCATGGCCTGGAAAATGCTTCTGAATTTCATAACTCGGAACTTAAAATTAAGCAAACAAATATACAGATAAATAAAAGAAACAGAGAGAGACAGAGAGGTCCATCATTAAACAAAACTAACCGAACTGATACACTGATCATTTTATTCAGTGCTTAGTAGATATACAATTCACTATACCATTGTAGCACATCCAGCAAATTAAGGCTGGTTACAGTGTCTTCATGGCTATGCAAATCTGCTTAATTTCTTACAAATGACCAATAAATTAAAAACAACAGTAGCGGGTGGTAATTAACTACTGCCCACCACAGCCCAATTCCCCCTGTCTGCCCTTTTCAAAAGATAGATGGCAGAACAAGCCCCTACTACATCAAAATTTAAAACAACTACAATACTTACCAATTTTTCTTACTAACCACTAGATATCACTTATTTTACTAGCTTAATAATTAATTAAGCAGCTAGCGCCAGTTGGGTTGGTCTAGTGAATTTTGATTCAAGTAGTGAACTGTTGGCCAATGAATGTCTGTCCAAAAGACCAACCAGCAGGAGCAACATTGTAAGACAGAGTAGTACGGCCATCGCTAGTTGTAACCTTAAAGGACAGGCTTTGTCCGTCAAGATTCGAGTTGCTTTGCCAGTTTTGACCCCAATTTCTGGACATGGGTTGCCAATTAGTTACTGATCCTTTGATTGAAACCGCATGAACATCACCAGCACCTCCTACGTTTGTGATCAACACTAGGTTGAAGTATGAGTGGCCATTGATAGTGAATCTAATCCCTCCTTTCCTCTGGCATGGTACCCTATATATAAAACAAGCAAATTGATCAACATAAACTAATTAAAAATTAACAAGGGTAAAAGTGATTTTCTGGCCAGTTGTGGTGTGGTCAAATAAATTAATTAACCAATAGGCAACAGTGTGTGTGTGATGCTTGTGCACACATGCAAGAAAGTGCAAAGACCAAGTACTTACCTTCTGTAGGCTACAGGCACTATTCCTGCTCTGTAGCGAGCGATTTGTTGAAAGACAGGCTGAGAGAGATCAAAATGGTGCTGAGGAGGGTTGCACCAGCCGCCGCCATTGTTGGGAAGGGCGTTGTTTGGCGGGCAGAAATTGGTAGCAGTGACCACAATTGAGCCAGGCAAGCACCATTTTGGGTCATCTTTACACCTTATTTCAAAACAAGCCCCACAGCTCAACCCATTGTTGAACAAGGCTGTGCTCAAAGCTGCAGTACTTGTCCCATATCCTTGGCTGTATAGGTTTCCATATCCACATGCCCCACCTTCAAAAAGTTGCAAAAGTTTTGAGCTTGATAATGATAATAAACAATCTCTGAGTTCAAAACTTTAGTCAAACCCTTATAACAATTTATTTAAAAAAGGCAAAATTTTAGTATGCAAATACATACCCATTGTGCCAGAAGCATCACCACCACCATAGAAAGTAGCATGAGCTTCAATCCAATTACCTCCATCATACCCAGAAACGAATGAGATTAAAGAAAGAGAACCCACCAAGAAAATCCCAATATATGCCATTTTCCTAGAAAAGAAAATGTGTATAATTAGTAATAAGCTTAAGCAGTAGTACTAAAAAAATGTTAATAAAATAGGGAAGCCAAGCGCCAAACCTTTTGTGTTCAGCAGTAGCAAGTGAAAGGGGAGAAATTGTGTTTGGAAATGAGAGGAGGGAGTGATGTGGGGAATATATAGCTGCTTGAGGGAGCAGAAGTGTTCCCTCAGTTAACGTCACAAATAACTAAATAAAATAAATAAAAACTAACTCAAATTATTTTATTATTATAATTACAGCTGTGAAGGTGACCCTTTAACCGCCAAGTGCAACTATGATTCCTTCTGCTGAAACCACGTGGTTTTCAAGCTTTACTCTCTGTTTTTCCTCCAAATAAGAACATCTTTCGGCCCTGTGGTGATAATTCTTTTGAGGTCCAAATTCCAACTTATATAATTTTTATTCGATTATACATAATTGATATATTAAAGAATTTATTAACCAAAAAAAAAATTTTTTTTGGATTAAAAGAAAAAAAAAATTCTATAGCAAAAGTGGTTTTTGCACTTTTTAGCATACTGCAAGCAGAGAAGCTAGAGATGCCTTGCCATGCTGCAAGTGACCAATGAACCATTTGCGGCGGCTTACCACATTTTCACAACCAACTTGCTTCTTGGACGGTTGGACCGACTTGTATTATTCCTATATACATATTATCACATCAGATTCCACCATTTTATTTTACCATCTACAAAATTGAAACTATTATTAATTTTTTTTTTATAAAAAACATCCAAAATCAATCTGAATAATTTAGAGCTAGAGAATAAAGCTTTGAAGAGTGCTGAAAAACTTTTTTTAAAAATATTTAAAATAGTTACATAGTATTCAAGAGTAAAAATTCTTCCTTCTAAAGTGATATACAATGAATTCGAAGATGTAGCTATCGTACATAGAGGGTGCTGCCGAGATACTGGTCAGCAAATAAAAGCCCTCTAATTTATTATTTTTCTAGCAATTTGAGTGTTATATTTTTATATATTAATTTCAATTTATTAGTAGATTTTCAACCCGTCTCGATGAATTGGGGATATGTATTCATGTTGAATCATGTGAAATTTTTGTGACAGTGTATTTGACCCATGAACTTATTTATTATAAACAGACCAACTGGGAATTTGTGATAGGCTAATTAAGAGCTAATCAGAAGGGCACAATGTGAAATCTGTACAAACTAATGATAACAAAATTTGATAGGAAATTTTGACCCTGTTTACCAAAGTTGTTGTCAGCTGTCATTGAATGTTATCTGCTAGCTTTTGCGGAGAGAGAGAGCAAAAAAACAAAAAAAGGAAGCACATGGATGATGTGGGTAGTGATGTATTTTGCTGCTATGAACCCAACAACACCTCCATCGCATTTATTCTTCTCCATTTTCATTTCTATTTGTTCTTCTTTTCTCTTTTTTTTTCCCATTTTCCTTTTATGGAAATTCTCAATTCAAATATAATATAGACTCCAGTCCTTGTTACTTTCCACTTGAAATAAATCAAATTATATTTGCCTTTTTTTCAGTATTCTTTTTGGTGTTGTCCGCAGCAGGTAATTTCCTTTGCAGCGTTCTTTTTTCTTATATGTTATTTTTAATTCACTCATTCTGCTCCCATTACCTATATTAGTTATTATTCTATAAAGAACTGTCATATGCTTAGAATATATTTACTACTTATTCTAGTAAAACTTGGCATATATATATATTTTGGTATTATGTACTGTATTTTTTATTTCAATTATTTAACAATTTAAATTCATACTTAATAGACCCATTAAAAGATAATTATAAAGCAATAATATTAAACTCTTAGTAACTCAAAATTTCTCAAAATTTTAGCCTCATTTTCTCTTAATTTTCTCTTATTTTAGGCCTAAAATCACTTATCTATATATCTTTTTATCAATTAATTTCTATAATAAGTTCTACATAGACCTAAATTATTTATTTATTTGTAGTGATTTTGTCATTTTGTTGCGATATTTGATTTTCGTTTTTTGTTACTATGTTTGATTTTTCATTGTCTTGTTACAATATTTTATTTTTTTTGTTAACGATTCAGATAGATAAAATATATTTGACCGATAGAGATAACAAACCATATTATAATTGTCAGTATATTATAAAACGTATTCTAATCATTATAATATTATCAAAGTTATATGTATTGAGTCGATTTATTATGTTATTAATCTAAGTGTTGTAAATTTTTTTTATTGTTTCATCTTTTATAATTTTTAATAAATTTATATATGTATTTCTATCGATATATTTCTAATTTGAATCAATAAAATTATTTCTCTTTAAAAAAAATAATTATTATAAAATGCTTCCTTACACATTAATTTACTCATTAGATAGCCCCTCAAGGAAACTTTGAAATAAATTTTAATGTATTGATGTTCAAATATATATTATTAATATATATAAAAAGAAAAATTATTATTTATTTCTTGATATTAGACATATTATATTAATATTTTTTTGAGTTTTAAAAATTATACAATTAATTTTTCTATTTTATTTTTATTAAATTATATAGTCATTTTGTTAGTTAGATAAAATATTTCTTTTTTTGCTCGAAAATACTAATATAATAGATTAAATTTGTAAAAAATGCTAGTACAATAAGTCAAATTTTAAAGGATAAATAGTAATTTTTTTTATTATTTAATTATAATCTAACGTCTTTCTAATAAACTAATATATTAATATAATATAACAAAAAAATAAATACTATAATTTTTAAATATTAAAAAATATTAATATAAAAGTAAAGTTAATAGCAAATTTTTCTATATAAAATATTAGAGCTGCTTCTTGTATGCTTTTCCCCAAGGATGAATATAATATTAAAGTAATATATACATTCTCATGCCAGAAAAGCAAAGAAATTAATATTAATTAGCCATGCATGCATGCTTGCTTGCTTAATGATCCGGTGATCACGACAAACCTCAAATCCTAGACTCTAGAGTGAAACAACATACGACATAAACGACATCGAGCCAACACGAACGGCTCAAAAACATCGAGAAAAAGAAACCGTCAATGTAATAATTAATATGTATTGGTAATGATAGTACGTGATAAAATCATGTGAGGTGTAAAATATTTAGTCTCCTAATAATCATTACATATGTTATTATAATTTGTTTCAAATTTGCATTTTGTTAATTTGTTTTTTTTAATAGTGAATATTTGTATTATTATTTGCTGTAATTTAGATATTGATTTATACCTAATTGATGATTTTTCTATAGATAGCTGTTTTTATTTATTTATTTTTTAAGCCTCCTACAAACAGCTAAGCCCCCTATTCACTAATTACTCGATTCTGATTATAGTTAAAGGAGCCTTCATCAGTATAAGTTATCTTGACTATAGAAATATGAAGTTGGAAACAGAATAAGAGTATCTTTCTATGCATAAGCCATCTTGATTGAAAAAAAAAAAAAAAGTACTGGCATCGAAAATTAAGTGCACCTTTTTTAGGCCTAAATTACCAAGACCTTAAATAGTGAAATAATTGAATAACCTATGATACTGTAACCATCTAATGACATATCATCTATTCTAAACTAGTCGAACTTAATTTCATATAAAAAATAATAACTACAGTTATTATAATTTTTGCACTCTATTAACATTAAATTATTATTATTAGATTAAAAAAAATATGACATTATATATATCATATTATCTTTATTTTTGTACTCATATCTATGATGAATGAATATCATTCTTTTTTAAATTAAAAAATTATTTAATCCTAAAATTATAATTAAACTGTGATACGATACTAGTGTATTTCTATGCATAAATTTAGAGAGTTTGGAGATTCGATAATTATAAATTCGCTATTAATTATTCAAAATGATTTCAGTCATTTTAAAGTTAATTCTATTAGAATTATAAATTTTTATTATATTATCTTTAAAATTTCTGATATAAAATTATCTTCATTAATTTTTTATTTTTTTTTGGGTTAATGGGTTTGAGAGGGATACAGTTCCTTACGTTACTGAGGCAAATGTACTGGGCATCTTCATTAAATTATTTTAAAATACTTGTTGAAATATATATGTTATAATGAAAATGACAAGAAAGTAACGTAATGAAACGTGTCTAACTATATACTAAGGAAAATAAATCAATCTTCATATAGAGTGTGAATGTGCTGGATAATGAAAACATCATTGAGAGGAGTAAGGGGATAGCACGTAGGAGAAATATTGCAATTGTTGGAGAAAAAGAGAGTTCATCGATTCTTGAAAACTCGTTTGTCTGTATGATTGTGATTAAATGAGCTAAGGATCGTTCTTTCGTTTTCTTCTGTAACTGAAATCGCAAAAATCAAACCTGAAAAGAAAAAAAAATAAATTGTGAATCAAGGAAATGAAGCAGGCAGGCAGCTAATAAGCACAAAAACTGACAACCCAACATCGGAAGTTTTCAAAAGGTCCACAGTTTTCTCTTATCATTTTGTTCCGTCCATTTTCTTACATATTACTCATCACTGCTGTGCTATATTTGTGATTGCATTTCTTTTTTCTGCTGATTAAAAATGATCAATTATAGGATCTGATTCTGTTAATTTGCTTTAATAAAAAGTGGAGATGCAGGGTATCGATCCCCGTACCTCTCGCATGCTAAGCGAGCGCTCTACCATCTGAGCTACATCCCCATATGAATGGCAATGTTTCTGTTAATATTTTTATATAAACAAATTGCATGTTATTTTGAACCCAGTTTTCTCTTCAGAGGCTATTTGCCCAGTTGAATTAATTTCAATTTCCCAAAAATATTAAAAAGAAAAAACTAACAAAATAAAAAGGTGACAGATTATTTCAGAAATATTCTGTTGAATAATAATATATTTTTAAATTATTATTACGAAGGGAGATATCCAGAACATGAATATGAATCAGCATGGCAGGATGTGTGTTAAAATTAAAGGACAAATTCTTGTAAAATCGAATAAAAAATTGGGACAGTTTGTTAATATATTATACGTAAATGCATTATCAGAATGATAATGATATAACCCTCATGAGCTACATATTATAAAATCAATTGATTTCAACTTTTTAATTTGGAGTTTCTTCCTTTTGTGACTAATCGTAATTAAAAGGTTATATATATATTTTTGTGACTAATCGGAATTAAAAGGTTATATATATATATATATATATATATATATATATATATATATATATATATATATATATATATATATACGCGGACATGGAGCTATGACTCTACCTTTCTATTTAAACCAAATAAAGCCATGTACTTCTAGTATATATGAAAATATCAATTAATACTTAAATATATATATGTCCATCAAGAATTCTAGATGAATTTCTCTTCCTTAAGAAGTTAATGCCAAACGAATCCATAACAAAAAAACAAAAATTTGAAGATGCATGGAGTTTGAATATCTTTATTATCATCTATTAACATTACTAGAAATTGATCACTTTTATATATAGTGAATGAAAGAGAGTAAATATATTCTGTTGTATAGCTTATGACCTATTTAACATTATAATAAAAAAGACTTTGCGTGTCAGTTCAAATATGTTAAAGTAACGGAATATTATATAAAATTTAAAAAAACACAGAAAGTTATTGTAAAAGTGTCTTAATTCTTTCAAGTTTTATCCTCTATTCTTTCGCAAAAATAGATTTAATTTTATTTTCACATATTAAGAAAATTAGTTAATTTAATAATTTTTTTATATTTTCCAAAAATATTATCAATTTATTATTATCTTGAAGATAATCATTTTATCTTTTTAATGCAAAACTCAAATTAATATTTATGTATATATTAATTAATTTCAATAGTTATTTAAAGTAAAAGTTGAAAAAATAGATATTTAAGTATATTTAATAAGAATATATATAAATAAAGGTATATTTATAATTGAACAAAATAACTTCATTTCAAAAAATATGAATATTCGAGTAATAAAAAATAAAAATTGAATCTATTTTTTTCAAATGAAATGAGTATGATTTTAGTAAGTTCTTTGACTATCTCTTTTTATTAAATAAAGATTTTTATTGCCGAAGAAGAATATACAAATGAAACAAACATCGGCAACCCAACATTGAAATTATTTTTTCAACATATCATCAGAAAATTTTTTTTCTCTTTTGTTTGCTCAATGAATGAAAAATGGCACCCAACATTGAAAATATGATATGAATGTTAATATCAATATCCAGATTAATTGCACCTACATATAACTAAAGTTATTATTATGAATGAATAAAAGTTCATAAAATTCAATAAACAAAATACATATAATTAAGCACATTTTCCTTTGATTAACTATGATTGAAATAACTATATTTTCTACATAAATAAGCTAAAATCCAATAAAAAGGGGGAAAAAAAAAACAATTGGGCTCAAGCAATTGAATGATATGGGATTTTTCGTGAATCAAATATATTGTAGTTAGCCACATAATAATCAATATAATTAAAAGGCACAGCTACAAAATTCTTAACCTATTAGGATGTAAATAAGATAGTGTGAGTTTTTTTCCAATTTAACCGGAAGTATCGGATTCGAACTCTGATTATACAATTACATTAAAACTCGTGAAAAAGTGTTTACTGTCTTTAAAGTTCTATTAGGCACAAAGAGGATTAGTTTCAGAAACTACCTTTTTCTCTGTATATAATACTCTGTAAATTATTTTCTAGTATTTGATTGAGTTAGGCCTCCAAAGAATTTTTCATTTTTCCTGTTTGTTCCTTCTCAGATATATAATTGGGCCTCTAGAGTGAGCCCGTGGGCCTTGACTGATTGGCCACATCACGCTATGACTGTGATAAACCCAATAAACAACGAGCCAGTTGATCCAACGATGTGATTGGATAGGAAAATAATATTTTTGAGGAGTGTGTAGTGTGTGCTAGAATAAACAAACAGCAGTGGCACTAATGTAAATATCAAAAACTGCATAAACCCTTTGAAACCCTAATTTCTGCCCTCTGTCTTTCATATTTATAATCAATGCAAACTTCTACTTTCTTTCACGGCTGCCTCCAAAAACCCTAGCTTCTGCTACTACCTCGCTCCTCGAGGTCGTGAGCTTTCAATCGCGGTAAAAAGTTTTCTTCTTTGCGTTGTTATGACATCTGTTTTTCGTTTAATTTGTTTAATTTTGTCAATATGTCTGTGCCTATGATGGTGTTAAATATACTATGAGATTTATTGTCTATGGAAATATTTTCAATCTGAGGCACTTGGGCACCGTTTATTCCCTTCGCTAGATGGAATTTGTTTGTTCTTTTTTTTTTTTTTTTTTCAAAGGTGGTGGGTTCTTTGTTGCTGCTCCATATGGTGGGTTACATTTACTTTGATATTTTGGTAAGGTTATATCAGCTATGAACAATTGGGAAGTACAATTTCTTTTTTTAAAAAAAAATTTAAATGTGCGATGCAAGTGATGATAAACTAGACAGGGACATCAGCTACTCCTTCGGAGGATGATGACTTAGTCTAAATGGGAATCTCTCTGATGCATTGTACATATCCCCAAATTTATATTGATTGGATTACTTAGAATTAATCTGTCGTTTGTTGCTATTGTCAAGTGTCATGGATATCTCTTTTAGTTCCTTTTGAACATGTCTATTGTTTAGGAAATCATTTCCCCTATTGGTTTATAATTGTCAATAACTAATGGTGTAAACAACTTTGTTTCTTTGTTTGTGAGCTATGGCATACACAATATTTCCCCTATTGGTTTATAATGTGAAAATAATTTAATCTGCGGCATCTGACTTATGATTCTTCAGATTTCGTAGTTTTTATTCAAACAATGAGTTTACACATCTCTCAGATTTGTTTGCATTTGATTTTTCAAATCAAAATTGATGAATAATTATTTTTCCGTTTACTCTGTCATTCCTTCTATAGATCATTGAACTTTTTCCTTGATTCATTTTGTAGCATGTATCACAACAGTTTTTATGTTTTTGTATAAGATAATGTGAGAATATTGTTGTAAAATGTTGTTTGGTTATACATTGAATTGTTTCTTTCTGTATATAGAAGAATGTTAATGTCTAATCTAATTTTTTCCTTTTTTGGTCATATTAAGGTTATATTTTCAGAAATTAATGTTCCTGATGGTTTACCAATGATGCAACTAAATGCACGTATTATCAGATATAGAAGTGATGATATTGAATTGTCACAACCTCGGAGGTGAATAATCATATTTGTTTGTAAACATCATTTTCGTATTAAACCCTACCTTTTTTTTTATTGCCTTTCATTCCTCTTTTAGAATTTAGTTTGCTGTTGGTTATGAAGGAAGATGTTTGTTTGTCCAATTGAACTTTATAAACATTTTCAATGGAGTCTTAATGTAAGATCATATAGACCCTGTTAAGTTTTCCTTGTTTTTGTTAAGTCCATAATTTCTGTGAATATGTACATTTTTCATGTGAATTTCCTCTTCGTGCTTGTCTTCCCTATTTGTTCGAATATTTGATTACTGTATTGTTTGGTAACACCTAGATTATAATCTAGTTTGACCATAAAAATAATATAATTTGATTAATAATATGTGTTTGGTAAAGTAGCTTATTTGAGAAAAAAAAAAAGCTAAATTATAATCTTCAAAAAAATAAGCTATTCAGAAATAATCTATATGATTATAGTTTTTGTTTCCCTTTATAACCTTACTTTTTTTTATCAAATAATAATAATATATTTATTAAATTATTAAATTATATATTATATAATTATTAAACTATTTAATACATATATATATGTATATAATGAAATATTAGCTGATAAATATGGACATATTTATTATATTAGAATGAAATATTTAATATAATTTTTATAATATATATATATATAATTTATATAATTTATTTGTATTATATATAAATATATTTTTTTATGTCATTTTATATTTTTCAGCTAGTTTTACCAAATAGAGTATATATATATTTTTATTTTCCACTAGTTATTTATTTTTTATGTTGTTTGGAGACATTTGCATCTTCCATAATTGGGATTATGTTATCCTTTACGGTTTATGAAATGCATTTCCTTTGTGATCATTGTATCTAATTTGTTGGCCTAGTAGCAAGTACCAGCACAGTTTTTTGAGAAGTGTTGGCAGAAAGCCTGATGATTGTCATATAAGAACGGAGATTTGAACAATGCTGTTGTAGAAGCCTAACTACAGATTGGGCTCCAACGGTGACTCGTGTAAAAAAAACTTTCTGCCATAAAATATGAAGGCTTTTTGAATGTCAGCTTGCTGCTTTGGCACACGGTTCCGAAACTGGGTTTTGTATGTTGATTAAAACAGCTAAGCAATTTCAGTGTTCTGCTTGTGTTCAATGATCGAGCCTTTCACTTTATAGGGTAGCTTTGTCGTTGTATACAAGTGAAACAATGTGCAAGTTTGCCTCTGTTTGATCAGAGTGTCAATGTAATAGTCTTGAATTGCGCGTTTTGTTGCAAATTTTGTGGAATTTGCCTGTCTCATTTCCCTCCCTAATCCAATCCTCAACAATGCACCGATTATAGCAATTGATTGAAAACTGCTGATTTTTGGTATAAGAATACAGGCTATACAGCTGAAGAGGATTTATATATGTATTGGGTTTCTTGAATCATAGAAGACAGATTGAATACGTAAATGTATATAACTTAAGAAACTCTCATGATTCAAATTCTGGTTTTAAATATCATATTCTGTATAACTTAAGGGGAAATCACAAATTTGAGACATTCTGTGTTTTGATTATTAAAACTTTTCAAGTTCAGATTTTGTGCTTTAATTTATAAATTGTAATTGTTATATATACTAAAACCCTTGCTGGGTCATTCACCTTTTTTTAAAAGACAATTTTAACTCTTTATTTTTTTTTTATATTTTACAATTTGGTCCTTCCTTTTACTTTTTCTTTCTTTCACTTTTTTTTTTGCAATTTAGTTCTTTTTAATTTTTTCTTTTAATTTCCATATTTTCCAATTTTTACAATTTGGTTCTCGTATCTTTTTTTTTTCTTCCATATTTTTCACTCTTTGCAACTTAATCCTTTTTTT
>CATIWF010039789.1:0-30763 GCA_949630135.1 Balakata baccata | reverse complement strand
GACAAGAAATTTTTATGAATTTATGATATTGATGACAAATTTTATATTTGATATTTTCTATAAATGACTGCTATTATAAATTACTGTACCACTGAGTTGTATAACTCAGCGCGGGAGTTTGTTTTTCTCTCGCGCAGGTTTAAAGTGAAAATAAAGCAACAAGCATTGTAGAGATAAAGTCGCTGATAGTGGACCCCACAATATGGAGCCAAGCAGTAGCGGCAGCCATTCCGAGCGGGTTGACTTTTCTTTTGTATTTTATTATTATGGTATTAGTGTTGTAAAAAAAAAAATTTTAAATACTCATATATAAGGGAATATAGACAGAGAGCGAGTTTAGAACTATATATTCTTATTTTATATTTTATTCTACTTTTAAGAAAAATGTTATATTATTTACAAATGTTTTGATATTTGGTTTTGTAAACCGTAACACTACTTATCAGTCTGGTATACGATGGTGTATATTTGGTTTTGTAAACCATAACACTACTTATCAGTCTGGTATACGATAGTGTATACGGAAGGATAAGGGGTGTTACAAAGCTTAAGGATGACTTATCCAACCTTCAAAAGGTTGTGGAAGAGCCTAAAACCTCTAATGCTTCTCTTAAGAAGTCATTAGATGAACTTTCATCAAGACCCTCAACTACCTTTTTGATTAAAGAAAATAACACCTTGAAAAATGAAGTTGAGGAATTAAGACTTTCTATTTCTAAATTTCACAAAGGGAAGGAAAGTTTGGATACTCTCATTGTATCACAAAGACCTCCCCTAGTGAGACATGGCGTAGGCTTTAATGGAGCATTATCTTCATCTAAAACTATCTTTGTAAAAGCTTCAACACCACAAATCTCCTCAATTGAGGTAGAGGCCTCTAAGGCTAAAAGTAAATCACACACTAAAGCCACTACTCAAAAGGAAAGTAGTAAAGGCTCGTATGGCTTAAGAGGGAAAACTCAAAAGGCCAACCATGTCTTCTTGTATAAGAGGCATGCACCTAGAAAGACACCTACTAGGTATGATTGTGTTGTTGCACATCTTTATCTATTTCTAATAAGAAAGTTATGAGGCCAAAACCCTATATTAATTGGCAAGAAACCTTTAAAAAGAAGCAATGCCACTATTGTATGGAGTTTGGGCACATAAACATTCATTGTTTTATAAGGAAATCTCATTGGGATTCCTTAAGAGTTAACCTCTAAGGACCCAAGGTTGTTTGGGTACCTAAAAGACAAACTTGAATTTATGTTTCATAGGTATGCCTTAAATCCACAAGCAATGAAAATGTTTGGCTCTTGGATAGTGGATGCTCAAGGCATATGACCAGAAACAAAAGCCTCTTCACTAGTCTCAAACATATTGATGGAGGTAAGGTTACCTTTGGGAACAATACTAAGGGTAAGATAATTGGCATTGGTTCCATAAGATTAAATGATATTTCAATTATTGATGATGTAATGTTTGTTGATGGTCTAAAGCACAATCTTTTAAGTGTGAGTCAATTATGTGACAAGGGAAACAAAGTCACCTTTAGCTCTAATGAATGTTTAGTGATCTCTTTATATGGTTAAGAAATATTCAAAGGAGAATAAACTAGTACATGGACTACCAAAGGTCAAATATTTGAACGACAAAACTTGTGAGCCATGTCAAAGAGGCAAGCAACACAAATCATCCTTCAAAATCAAAAATTGTGTAAGCACATATAGACCTCTTCAACTATTGCATCCAAATTTATTTGGACCTAGTAGAGTTGCAAGCTTAGGTGGAAAACACTATGCATTTGTTATTGTTGATGATTATTCTAGATTCACTTGGGTAATTTTCTTAGAACATAAAAGTGATACTTTTGAAAACTTCAAGTACTTTGCCAAAAAAGTTCAAAATGAGAAGGGATATTGTATCTCTGAAATTAGAAGTGAGCATGGCAAAGAATTTGAAAATGAAATTTTTGAAAATTATTGTTTGGAAAATGATATTTCTCATGATTTTTCAACACCAAGAACTCCTCTACAAAATGGAGTAGTTGAGAGGAAAAATAGTAGAACAATACTTAATGAATATGGTCTACCAACTTATTTTTGGGCGGAAGTCACTAACATGGCATGCTATATTGTAAATCGTGTTTTTAAAAGACCAATTTTGAATAAAACCTCTTATGAGCTTTGGAATGGAAGAAAACCCAAGATTTCAAATCTTAGAGTATTTGGTTGCAAATGCTTCATATTAAATACTAAGGACAATCTTGGAAAATTTGCCTCAAAGTTGGATGAAGGCATATTTCTTGGCTATTCCACCTTTAGCAAAGTCTATAGAGTATTTAATAAAAGAACATTAGTTGTTGAAGAGTCTATGCATGTTAATTTTGATGAATCCTATACATTTGATCTTGGGAAAGGTATTTCTTTAAATGATGTTGTAGGCTCTATGGAAAATCTCAACCTTGATTAAGAAAAACAAGAAATACCCCTAAAGAAGAATGACCTTGATGAGGAGCAACTACGAGTGGAGGAGCAATCCCAAGCTCAAGAGCGAGAGACCAATGAGCTACTAGAGCGTGGAGATATACAAGAAATCACCCAAAAGAGCAAATCATTAGTGATCCCTCAAGAGGTGTAAGTACTCGTTCAAAATTCCTTGATTCTAATCTTGCTTGTGTATCTCAAATTGAGCCAAAGTCAATTAGTGAGGCTTTGGATGATGAAAGTTGGGTGATTGCTATGCAAGACTCGGGAAATAATTTTCCCGCTTGGGAACAATATCCTGCTCGAGACATTTTGCCTCCCGCTCGCGACTTCTTAGTCATCAATTTGACTGTTGCAACTTCTACTCTCCCGCTCGGGAAGCCCCATTTCTCGGTTGAAACATTTAAATTTTATTTGACCGTTGCACCTTTTGTAACGTACACGCTCAGGAAGCCTTATTTCCCCCTTGGGACTCGTTCAAAATTTAATTTTTTTCCAACCGTTAAAAATGTCCCGATCGCGACTTACTCGATGACACCCTTTTTGTAACTGCCATCAATCAATTCCATCTGCCATTTAATCCCCTCAAACGGTAACATACCCCTTCAACCCCTATAAACCTTCTTCTCATCACAATTGCATCAATACTTTTCCTCTCTTCTAACTTTTCAATAAAAATCTCCAAATTCTCTCCACACTCACCCTATTTAAATGGCACCAAAAGTTGGTACCTCCAAATCAAGAGCCTCCAAAGGCAAAAGGGTGGCTACTTCCACCCAATTCTCCTCCTTTCAAGATATCTTCAATGCCTTCTCCAAGGAGGAAAAGAAAAGATATGCCAATATAACCTCCAAAAAGGTCATTTCAAATAGAACTCTCAATGTTGATAATCTTGACAAGTTGGGTGTCAAAGATAAAGTTTTGGGCATTCCTGAAGAGATGGGGTGGACCACATTTGTGATGGCTTTTGAAGATGGCCATGATGAACTCACCATTGAGTTCCTTTCCACTCTCTAAGTCCTTAAGGATGCCAAACACCCTTTTGGCTACTATGGGCTCCAATTTCGTCTCTTTGGCCAACCATAAGAGATGACAAAGCATCAATTTGCTGATGCCTTTGGGTTCAAAAAGGAGGGTCTCATTACCACACAAGTCATGCATCTCTCTCCTCTTGAAGTATAGAAATGAATTTCTCTTGAAACTAGACTTGACAAGAGATCAAATGCCAATCACATCAAGACCCTTTCTCACTTCATCCTCCATAGAATCATCACCTTCACCATTAATGCAAGGAGTGAAAGCAATGAGAAAGTCACCTATGAAGACCTTCTCTACCTCTATGCAATGGTTCACAATCGGCCTATGGACACGACCCATCTTCTTATTGATAGATTTCAGTCCATGGCCTCCACCATCAAAGGCACAATTTCACTCCATGCCTAAATCACCTATCTTGCAAGGCATCTTCAACAAATGACAACTGAAAATTGTGCACTTCTCACTTCCTCTTGCTCTCAATATGAAAGCTTTTTGGATATCCAATATCTCCTAAATTGCAAGGCAATTGGAAGGCCATTCAAGGATGTTGACTCCTTCTTCTATGCCTTTGGGGAACATGGCGCCCAAAAAACTACTCAAGAAGCCACAACGAAAAGGGCAGGACTTTCAATAGGAGGAGAAGGCCCAGTGCACAAGAGATGCCACCTCCACCACCACCTCCTCAACCAAAACAACTCACTTTGCAAAGTCTTTATGACTTTCAAATGCAATCTTTCACCACTTTGAAGGATATGATGCAACATCTCCACCTTGATATTCAAAGCTTGCAAGGGCAACTCAATTTGAATGTCTGTACCTATAGCTTTGAACAAGCCCTACCATTTGAAGGGGAGCAAGGTGAAGAGGAAGAAGAAGTTGGTGGAGATGAAGAGGAGGGTAACGATGAAGAAGGAGATGATTAGCTTAGAATTTGTCTCTTACATTTTCTTTTTGTCTATCCATGATTGTGTACTTTATTTGCTTCCTTAATAAAATTGTCTTTGTCTTCTTTATATCCTCTAAATATCTCATTCTTTTTTATATTAACAAAGGGGGACAAGCAATACCTAAACAAAAATTTAAAATTTCCAATTATGTTGACTTTTTGACTTTTGCTATTTAATATGTTTTACATCTTCAAATGATATGAAACTTTGAATACATATTACTCAATGTGTCAATTTGATTATAGAACTATCAATTTATTATTTTTGCCTAGTTTAATTGTCAAAATAAAAAAGGGAGAGATTGTTAACCTTATGGTGATTGTACTCTATTTTGATATTGACAATCAAATTAAATGTTACTAACATCTTTGTTGAGTGTTGTTTTGATAGTGTTCAAAGTTGCAGCACATTTGGTTATGGTTTCCTCATTGAACAACTCAAGTATTTCTTGGAGACATGTAACTTCTAACAGGGACAAGAATCTCCCGACCGGGACAATAATCTCCCGACTGTGACACAAGTACAGTCCGAGAAATAATATGTCCAGACTGGAAAAATGTTGCCTCCAAATGTTTCAAAGTTCCAATAGCAAAAGCAAACCGGAACAGGGGATGTCTCGATAGGGACATGCATTTTCCAGACCGGGACAAGAATGTTCCAATCGAGACTGTAGGAAAGACCAAGCAAATCAAGTGTCCAGACCGGAAAACTCTACAGGATGATGATCCAAAAGTTCTAGTAGTAGAAGCAGACCAGGACACTCAGTTTTTCGACTGGGAATGGTTGCAGTCCGAGCGGGACATTCAAAAAGATATGACCGTTGAAGATGAGACACCACTAAAGTATGCCACATCATCATAAAGTAAAAAAAACTCTCAGTAAAACTGACTTAGGTCCCGACCGTGAATAGTGGTCTCGACCGGGACACATTCAAAGCAAAGAAAACCCAAGTTCCTGGCAGTGGCATCATCAGGCAAATCCCGATCGGGACACATGGAGTCCCGACTGAGACAATTGAACAAAAACTAGCCATTGGGCATTTCAGTCAACCAAAAGCTGCCATGTATTAAAATTGGGCATTTTCTGACTGGAAAAGCATGGTTCCTGACCAAGACACTTCTCTCTGCAGATAGCATTAAATGCACTTGTAAGAGAGTATTAGAAAGAGTTATGACACTAATTTATAACGACTAATTTATAGGTAATCATTATAAATACCTTACCAAAAGGTCATTTAAGCAGATCCAATAACTTAACAATTGTTAAAGCTCTTGCAATTTATTTTCTCAATCTTTTCATTAATTGTTTTGTGTAATGGTTCAAGTGTAAATCTTAAAACACTCGGGTTGTCTTATAATTGGGTAGTGTGAGCCAAATTATAAGGAATTGGTTGTTGTGTGAGCCATAAAAATACAAGAAAAATTTGGATTGAATGTTAGTTTTGATAAAATACCTAGTTGGGAGTGAGCTAGTTAAAACTCCAAATTGTAATCTAAGTGATTAGATTAGTGAATACCCAATCTAAGTTAGGGAGATGAGTAGGGTTAGTTAACACCCAAACCTCTATAAAATTTGTCTCAATTTTCTCTAACTCCTTCAACTACCTTGTGAGTGCAAAAATTTTAACTTCCCACCAATTTATCCCCCCTTCTTGGTGATTGTTTAGGCAACACAATGAGTCATAATTCTACTTTTCTTTCTTTTTTTTTTAATTATTGTTGATTTTAACTATTTTATTTTTTCTTTATTTATTGAAATTGGAAAATATTATAAGCCTTAAAGTTTTGTATCACTATATATATGCTTGAGAGATTATAAGCCACCTCTATTTAATTTTACATCATTGAAAAAATAAATTATGTTATCTATTAGAGAAATATACAAATTATTATATGGACAATTTCTTTTTTCAAAATTTTTTAGATTTTGAGTTTGGGGAAATTTGAATCGTACTTATATATCAAGGTTATTAAACCCGATCCAGTCAATGAATCGAAAAAGATAATGGATCAAGGGTTTAAGATTCAGCTAGAATTGAACCGGTCTATACAAAACTTTCTACAAATATAACATATATAATAAGGTAAAACATGTCTCATACATGATAAAATATAAAATAACTTATAGAGAAATTGTTTCGTGTAAAAAAAAAAGTAATATCATTAATTTAATTAATATATAATCATATCTTAATTAAAATAGAATAAAATCAATACTAAAAATTTTAAAAAATCATTTTAAGAGTTTTTTATTTCTTTATCAACCAATATTATAGTCATAATATTAGATTATTGTAATTAACATTCTTAGTAAGTTTATAGTTTTTACTATTTAAAATAGATAATTATTATTTATGATATTTAATCTCAATATTTATTATATAAATTTCAAAAATAATTTATATGATTAATTATATTGTATGCTAATAATAAATATACAAATATTTAAAAGCTTTATCTTATCTATAATTATAGAATAATATAAATTATTAAAATTAATAGTTTTATGATATATATTATTAATATTAAAATATTATGATGAAAAATACTAATAATTATATATTATTCATTTTAAATAAACTTTTGATAAAATAAAAATAATTTATTTGAATTAGTTCAATAATATGTATTATAAATAAAAATATATATGTAAATGAAAGAAAGGCATACAACTGCCATTTTTTTCCAAATAAATGAAAAAGCCATCTAACTCGTAAATGATCAATCAATCTGACCGATCTAAGGCTCGATTCACTGTTAAATCGGTCAATCCGATTAGTTTGATCTAGGTTTATATATATATAACTTTATTGAACTGTTTATTAATATAAAATTTAGAATTGTTTTTATTTTATTTTATTTAGCTTCTCTACCTCAATATATGTTATTTAAATTTTGGGTGAATTTCACCCACGATCCTCCAATTATATAACTCGTGACAATTCGATACCTGAAAGATTATTTGTAACATAAAGGAACCTCAATTATCTAACTCATATCAACTCGGTACCTGAAAGATTATTTGTAATACAAAAGTATCTCAATTTTTATTTTGTAACACAAAAGTACCTCAACTATTATTTTGTAACTAAATAGTATTTCCGTATTTGAATATTAGTCTCCCTAACATAAGTGTGATATAAAATATTCACATCAAATAAATTTTAATAAAAATAAAATTAGATGTAATATTCACATAAGATAAATTTCAATTTTATTGATTGTGTATTACAACTAATTTTATTTTTATTAAAATTTATCTAGACATTTAATTTTATACTTCTGTTAAAGAGACTAAGGGATATTTGAGAGTGCTATTAAGTGCTCCAAAAGCAAGTTTTGAATTTTTTTGATTTAATTGACTAATTTTTTTTAATTTTTATGAATTATTTTTTTTCAAATATACTTCTGGAAAAAATATCTATTTATCTTGATTTACCAAAAATAGTTTTCAAAACTCAAAAAAATAAAAAATAATTTTTTTTTTCGAAAAACGTTTTTTCCAAACACAATGCTAAATGAACCCTAATAATTGAAGACATAAGTACTATTTAGTTATAAAATAAAAATTGAGATAGTTTTGTGTTACAAATAATTTTTAAAGTACTGAATTGTTACAATTTACATAATTGGGGTGCCTTTGTGTTACAAATAATCTTTCAGGTACCGAATTGTTATGAGTTAGATAATTGAGGTACTTTTGTGTTACAAATAATCTTTCAGGTACCGAGTTGTTACGAGTTATATAATTGGAGGACTGTAGGTGAAATTCACCCTTTAAATTTTAGATCGTTAATTATATTTAACATTTTTAAATCATAAGAGAAAAAATATTAATATGTCACAAATAGCAGCGTAGTGTGGCCTTCCTATTTGTTATATTGCTAAAACTCTTCAGATATTCACTGCTCTCGTAACATTATCCTCTGCATCTACTGTCAACTCTAATTAACAGCACTTCCAAAGTCACTGCTCTCTCTTTTTGTTTTTAATATTCAGAAAAAAAGAAAAACTTCAAAGTCAAAATATAAGTTTCCTTCCTCACTTATATATATATTTATTTATGCTCAGTGCCTTCAACAAAAACGATTATTGCTTTGAAAAATCTTTACACTCAAGCCATGAGAGTAACAAAATGAAACTCATCTTCAACAGACAACCTCAAGAAGGAAAGAACCCTAAAGCTAAAGATTACAAATCAATAGAAAAGCACAAACCTTAAAGGTAGTCACAACTGTCTACCTCTTTCAAAAGAACATCAAGAATAGCATCAACAAGTTTTGCATTTTCAGTATAATGGCCTTTTGCCCAATTATTACCAGCACTAGATTGACCCAAAAGTGAAGGAGCAAATATACCTCAAGAAGTCTCATTGTAGTAAACAATGGCATGCTCCATCTAAAGATCTAAAGTCCCTATATACTTCCTAGTTGGATCTATTCCATGTTTTGGAACCGACCTAGTTACCACACTAACCTCCTTCAACATGAAGGATCTCTCTCATTTTTCACTTGCATACAACTAATATTATGTTTGACTGATCCAATTCATAACCCATAATTAGAGAAGATCTGGAAAATGTTATTAATTTTAGAGATAAATTGAAATTCAAAAGCAAAAATGAGAGAGTGCATAAAGAGGGAGTGCAATAGAGTGGGGATTATATATGCAGTGAAGTTAGTGTTAGAGAGGTGCTCTAAAGACAATCACCTTTAGCACTTATTGTACAAACTCATTTTCATGAACAAAAAGCAATTTCATTTAATTGAGGTTCATTTACGTTAAGAATTGATTGGATATTAAATTATTTAATGAAGTCCATGATATAAGCATAACATGAAGGAAATCATAATGTGATCATAATATTGAGTGTCATATCATGTGCACTTATGGTTATATCTAAACTGTACCTAGTCATAGGATTAACAAGAATAGACATTATTGATTCAGATAAACTAGCACATATTATACTCCTTGATTGGATCAAGCAGTAGATCTCATAATCTGTAAACATGAGTTGTTTAAAGCTAACATGTGAATGCTTGCTAGAGTAGCCAAATTCATTGAATGAACTACTATGCGACCATCATATGGATCTTCTATTCTATGCAAGTGGTATTCTCATCATAGCAATGATGCAAATATCCTTAGACTTGAGGTGCTCAAAGTTATCTTGGATACTGATCTTGTACTTTCACTCCATTTCTTATTGCCTCAAGAGAGGTCGCCTATAGGGTGGTGATTGGGTATAGTTTGAGGTATTTGAAGATAGTTGAGTAGCCAATAAATGATTCACCACTCTTAATAGAAGGAGAATATACCTACGGCCTCTTGTCAAAATCATTACTTGGGAATCTTTGGCCCAAGTGGAAATATCATGAAGATAGTCTTTAGTGATATATCTGTAAGAGTAATTAGTCTCAGAAATAAGATCTAATATCATTTAAACTTAGATATGACATAGTCAATCTAGTAGGAGCTGACATTGAGTTCATGCTCTAAACTGAGTGAGGTATAATAAGGTGAAGGGACGAATTGCACGAATATTGTCTATGGAAAAGCTTATAGTCAAACCATTGACTCCAATTAATTGGGGTTAGATGTGTTGCTAGATATTGCTCATGACTTGCTCGAGATCAAATGTTGATATGAGCGACTAACATAACCGAGAACCTAATAGGTCACTCGTATTGAAGGTGTGTAGAGGAAGTAAAATATTCTTTTGGATTGGATACAAAAACAGAGAGAGAAATCATAGTCCAGATAGCTTCTTGCTTGAGAATGGTACATTCTCAAGCGGGATGAAGTCACGAATGGGAAAGTCTAGCCCGTGATCGGGAAATGCTACTGGACTAAAATTGCATTAGGTCTCGATTGGGACATGTGATGTCATGACTAAGAACTACCCGATTTTGGGCATATCCTGATCGGGACAGGTGCATCCTAAGCGGGACTAACGTCGGATAAGGAAACCTAATCATATCGGGATTCTATGAGTGAAGGTTTTGAATCCTAAATGCTAATGGACTATAAATAGTCCTTTTTCTTACCAAAAGAGAAGCTACCACACAAGAGAACAGAAAGAGTTTGTGTTCCATTCTCTTCATTGCTCATTCTTTTACTAGCATAAGAGATTGTGCAAAACCCATAACCAAAAGGTTTTTCTTCGGGTCCTTCATGTGGATGTCCATTATAGGTGATCCAAGTGAGGATTACTGTGGTTTGTGACTATCCGATTAGACGAAATGAAGAACGAAAGCTCTAATATTAAAGGTGATCATGTTCAAACCCTTTCAGTTAATCATTCAAAGCTACATAGGGTGATTTCTGCCATTGGGATTTAAAATTTTAATTTTCTGTTATGTTGCATATGTGATATGCATGGTTAAATCCAACGGTGGTATCAGAGCTACCCTATGTTTGTTATGTTTGATTTTAATTTGAAGAAACAACGAGATTGCATGAAAATTGAATTTTAGGGTTCTTAATTTTAATGAGATTAAAACTGGCTGATTTTTGTGTTTATTATCATTAATCTATTCATTTGAATGATTTAGGATTATTGGATGTGAATGTCTTGATACAAATTTGATTTGTATGGTTAAATGATTGTATTGTGCTTTGATTGCCAAATTAAAAGCTTAAATAGTTTAAAATGAATTAAGTTTAATTGCCAAGATGTGAATGTCTAGATTAAGACATATGTGAAAAAATTAAGTTGTTTAATTATTTGGTATTAAAAATTAAGGCGAATTAATTTGGAATTAATTATTGGAATATTGGATTTAATTAATAATCAGATTATGGTAATAAATCCAAAATGGAAATTACATTTAAATTAGAAATTAATTTAATTAATCAAATTAGACAAATTAGGTAATTTTGATTTGATCAATTAATTGCCTAATTAACAAAATTACCATATTAGAAAATGTTTCTAATAAATCATATCATTATTTAATGGGATTAAATAATGGAAATATGATATGTCCAAAATTGGAATCCAAAATTTTAATTTTCTAAATTACCTAATTTTGCATTAGAGAATGCATGCTAAGGGTGTATGATGGCAAGATAGATGATTATGGACTTGATCAATGTGATTGTTCATGCATAGATTTTAATTTTTGTAATTGGTAAATAGGGTTTGCATGTCTGTACCTTTCCTTATCTTTCTCTATTTGTATTTCTCTTCTCATCTCACTCCACTCAAATGTAAATTGAGGTTTCTACTTTGAATTATGCACTTAGATTATATAGGACAATGATAAAAGAAGATATAAGGAGTTGGCACTATTTACAAGAAGTCTTCAAAAATTAGGAATTTGATTTCTATATTTCTCTGGATTGTAATTCATGCATCTCTACCGGTTAGACCTAGTTAATCCCTTTATGACTCAATGAATTGATGTTAGATTGTCCATAATCATACCATATGTTATTGTAACTATGGAATGTATCATTAGAGAAGTGCTCTAAAGGCAATCACCTTTAACACTTATTATACAAACTCATTTCATATGAATAAAAGACATTTTCATTTATTAATGTTCATTTATATAATAAATTGATTGGATCTTAAATTAATTAATGAAGTCCATGATATAAACATATCATGGAGGAAATCATGATGGGATCATGATAATGAGATTCTTATCATGTGTAATTATATTTATATCTAAATCATTCTTAGCCATAGGATCAATAAGATAGGACATTATTGATCTGAACTGGCTAGCACATATTATACTCCTGGATTGGATCAAATAGTAGTTCTCGTAAGCTGTAAACATTGGATGTTTAGAGTTAACATGTAGATGCTTGCTAGAGTAGTCAAGTACATCAGAGACCCGCTATAAGATTATCATATGGATATTCTAAATATATGTCAATGATAATATCATCATAGTAATGGTACAAATATCCTTGGACTTGAGATGCTCAAGGTTATCTTGGATACTGATCCTGTAATTTGACTCCATTCCTTGTTGCCTCTAGGAGAAGTCACTCATATGATGGTGATTGGGTGCAGCTTAAGGTATTTGAAGATAGTTGGGTAGCCAATAAAAGATTCATCGCTCATGTTAGAAGGAAAGTATACCCATGGCAAGTTATTGGGATCATTACTCGGGAAGCTTGTTTTGAAGAAAGTCTTCGAAGATATATCTTTATGAGTAATGAGTCTCAGAGATAAGATCTAACATCACTTAAACTAGATGTGACATAGTCAGTCTAGTAGGAGCTGACAATTAGATCATGCTCTAAACTGAGTGGGGTATAGTAAGGGTGAAAGGACGAATGACACGGATATTGTCTATGGAAATGTTCATAGTCAAACCACTGACTTTCCAGTCAATTGGGCATGATTTATTGCTAGATACCGATCATGATTGGCTCAAGATCAAGTGTTAATTTGAGTGGCTAACATAGTCGGAAACCTAATGGGTCACACGCATTGAAGGTATGTAGAGGAAGTAAAATGAGTCATTGGATTGGACCCAAACGGAGAGAGAAAATCCTGGTCTAGATAGCTTACCACTCGAGAATGGAACATTCCTGAGCAGGACGAAGGTCATGAGCGGGATAGTCCTACTTGCGGTCGGGATTTGCTATTGAATCATTAATGCACTTACGTCCGATCGGGACATGAGATGTCACAATCGAAAATCGCCCAATTTGGGCATTGACCAACATCAAAATAGGAAATCTAATTTAATTAGGATTCTACGAGCAAAGGTTCCAAACCCTAATTGCTCAAAGACTATAAATAATCTATTTTCTGACATTTAGAAAGAGCTGCACTCCAGAGAACAAAAGTGTTTGGTTCTCCTTCTTCTCCTTTGCATCTTCTCTTACTAGCACAAGAGATTGTGAAAAACCCATAACCAAAATGTTTTCTTCTTTGCTTCCTTCACGTGAACTTCCATTAGAGGTGATCCTAGCAAGCATTATTGTGGTTTGCGATAACTAGGTAGGGTAAAATGAAGTAAGGAAAACTTTAAACAAAAGGTAATCTTCTTCAAACCTTTTATAGTTGCTTAATTGGTTAAGACTACATAAGTTGTTCCATTGATTTGGAATTACAAATTTTTAAATTCTGATGCATTTGTATATATGATATGCATGATGTAATCCCCACAGTGGTATCAGAGCCTTTCTATGATTGTCTTAATCAATTTTAATTTGAAGAACAATTAGATTGCATGAAAATTGGATTTTAGGGTTTTTAAGGATTAATGAAATTAAATTTGGCCAATCTAGTTTTCATTACTATAAATTTGTTGATATGATGATCTAGGATTAAGGAGAATAAATAACTTGATTCAAATTTGATTTGTATGATTGATTGGTTGGCATTGTGTTTTGATTGCCAAATTTAGGGTTTCAAATTGTTTAAAATGATTAAATCCTTGAATTCCATGATCTCTTCTATGATGATTGTTTATTTGATAAACACATGAAATTGGAAACATGTTTAGGACATTGGTTTGGGTTTTGAATAGATCGAATAGAGTTTTGAAAGAGTTTCAGAATTTCGGAAATGCAGAAGTCTTGAACAGAAAAGAGTTTTCCTATTGGGACACTGCCCAGTTCTAGTTTTTATTTTAATTTGTAATTTCATTTTTCCAGCACTTTTAAATCCATAAAAAAATGTGATTTTGTGAATAATTTTGATATTTTGAAAAAATATGTCTGATTGTTATTTTAATTCCTCTTGATTCCATTTTAATTCCAGAATTTGATTGATTCGGTTTGGGTGTTTTGTGATTGGTTCGCTAGTCCAAAATTATACTTTGAGTTGGCTTGTGCTGATCTATAGATACCCAGATAGATGATATATTCTCTAGAATTATTAGGAATTTCAAATTTGATTTGATATGAGATTAAATTAATTCTAGTGTGACTAGATTAAGACATGAAATAATTAAATTGTTTAATTATTTGATATCAAAATTACAGTGATTTAATTTGGAATTAATTTATAGAATTTTGGTTTTAATTGATAATGCAATTATGGAATTAAACCAAAAATTTTATTACATGATAAAAAGAAATTATAATATGGCCAAATGGGACCCGAAATTTAATTTTCTAAATTATTTTATTTTGCATTAGAGAATGCATGCTAATGATGTATGATGGTATGATGGATGATTATGGACTATGCCAATATCATTAGCATGCATGAATTTTAATTTTTGTATTTGGTAATGAGGGCATGCATGTCTCTACCTTCTCTCTATACTCTATTGTATTTTTCTTCTCATCTAATTCCTCTCAAATATAATTGAGGTTTTTCTGATTTTGAAATTATATAATTAAATTACATAGGATTATATTAGTATTGAAGTGCAAGGAGGAAGAAGCAAGGAGGTGGTGCCGAAATACAAGAAGACTTAGAATAGGATTTTGAATTCTATTTTGGGTTGTAATTATTGCATCTACCTAGGTGAGATCTAATCAATCTATCCATGACTCGAGGGATTGATATTAGAACGTCTATAATCATTCCATATAGTTATAGTAACTATCTAATATATATTTATGTGATGAATGGATGTATGTTATCCATGCAATAATATAAAGAGACTTAATTAACAAAATCTTTCGATAAATAATAATTAAGTCTAAACGCCTTCCATTAATATGGGGAGAACCAGAATTATTCTAGATGTAGGATTGTTGAGCACACTCCAGCCCACTAGATAAGAATACGTTTGAACCATTGAAATATGATTTCATGATTAAGGTTTGGACTTAATCAATTCCAATGATTTGTTGAGCACACTCAAGGTCAATGTGGATTAGAGGTGGCATTGGGTAGTGTACATGAGATGTATACCTTCAAGAGTTGATGGCCCAATGATTTATGCACACATCAATTAGTTGATCGCACAATTTGGTAGTTGCATGTGAAATGCAATTACTATGGATCGGATACCTACCAATTTGAGCTAACAAGGCTTGTTGAGCACACTCAAGGTCATTCTTAAGTTGAAATTGGATACCAATCCACTAGGAGAACTTCTAAGGGGTTCTCTCAAGTTCATAATGAGGGTTATGGGTTTGTAATAAAATAGTGGGAGCCATAATGCGATTATTAGAAGACCTAATAATGCATTCATATCCATTTTCTAACATGCTTTCTTTTACATCTAGGTTGCTAGAATCACGATGTCATCTAATATGAATTTGCAATCAATCTTGGATGAGAACAAATTGATAGAGCCAAATTTCTTGGATTGTCTTAGAAACTTGAGAATAGTTCTTAAGGTTGAAAAAAATAGGCTATATCCTATATAAGCCACTTCCTGATCTCCCTATTGCTGATGCTTCTAAAGAAGTTCAGAAGGCATACAAGAAGCATTAAGATGATAGTGAGTTGGTGGGCTATATCATGCTTGCCTCTATGTCATCAGAGCTTCAAAAGCAGCATGAGGCTATGGATGCCAATACCAAATTCTACCATCTTAGGGAGCTCTTCGATGAGTAATCTTGATCTGAACGGTTTGAGATCTCTAAGCTACTCTTTTGGTCTATAATGATTGATGGGGCATCTCTAGTATAACATGCACTAAAGATGAATGAGTATATTGAGAGGCTGTGGCAGTTGGGGTTTGTAATGGACCATGATTTGAGTATTGACTTAATTCTCATCAACTTTTCCGATAGTTATGGACACTTTTGTGCATAACTATAAGATGAATAAGATTATATCCACTATACACAATCTCATCAATATGCTAAAGATAGATGAGCCTTTTGTTAAGAAAGAAGGTAAGGCTGTGATGCTGGTGAATTCTTCTAGTTCGAAGAAAAAGAACAAGAAGAAGAAGTCTATAAAGGCTAAAGGAGTGGCCAAGAAGAAGGCCAAAGAGACTACCCCAAAAGGGACTTGCATCCACTGTGGCAAGGATGGCTAATGTGACAAAGTTTGTTCTCGCAAGTGTACGAACCACCAGAGAATGACAAGTTCACTCTTGAGGTTAATCTCACAAGGAACAGCTCGACTTAAATTCCAAGTTTCCTCTAAATTACCAATAACACATAAACACTTTAATCACGATTTGATGATTGTAAAATTAATTAACTAAATTGAAAACAATAAAATATTTAGAAGCGACGAAAACGATTATGATTCAATCAATGCGATATATTAGGCATTTGGCAAGCGTCCCTAGTCTACAATCTCTTCCCCATATCCAATTAATCCCAATAAAGTTTAATTCTGTCAGCTCTCATTATAATCATTAATTACCCAAACTAATAGTATAATTAACGTCCAAATCAATTTTTAGGTCAAGTTATAGATTGTTTGTCTAATAACAAAATCCTAAGATCTTCGTTTCAATTTAAACACAAGATGGCCAGTCATACATTCAAATGAAAGTAATCAAGAGCAATTGAAGATGGAAAGAATTTAACTTTATTCAATAAAGAGAAAATTATTACATCCTAGGTAGCTACCAAACACCTAACAAAGGAATTAGTCAAGCATGGCTACTACTATGATCAAGTTCATAACTATGCTTGAATTAAACATGAATAGAACAATAAGGAATTACAAACAGAAACTCAAAACCCCTGAGAAGTGTAAACCTAGAATCCCCTTGAACGGTTGGTTGCTGTCTTCTAAAGGTCCCAGCTTTAGTCCCTAAACAGAAGAAACTCCAAGCTAAACATGTGTGGTTGTTGCAATCAGGTCTAATGGCTTTTGAATTCTCTTTAGCCGCTCCTTTGATCACCAAAGAATAAATTCAATTCATCCCCAAAAGTCTGTCTACTAATTTCCTCTAAAAATTCCCTTTTATACCTAGGTTAATTACAAAAAATCAAATATCTACAAAACTTCCTTTTTAGTCCCCAATTATTTACTAATTACATATCAAAAAGAAGTCCCAGCCAATAGAAATTGAGTTGCAAAATATGGGCCTACATAATCCGTGGTCGGATCGTCAATTAAAAATGCAGAACTACAGCTCACGATTGTGCAAGGGTCGTGCACAGTGGCTGCTTTGAAGAAAATGCACGCCCACACATGCTACATGCCCAATCCTTCATCTTGTTGTGCAAGGGTCGTGCTACCTACACGGGTCGTGCACAGTGCATGATGTCCCACAATAGCACACCCTGCATATCCTGTACGACCGTGCAGTCTGCTACTCAATTGAATTATGCTCGCAACTTCTTGTTTCTCTCCTTCGGCTTTCCCGAGCTTCAATTTAAAATGAACAACCTCGAAATTCCTCATTTTCCATACCATTACTTATACAAACAAAAATGTAATCAAAAGAAACTAAATCTAAAGAAAACTAACGACGAACGACATCAAACACATGCAATAAGCATTATAAATCAACATCACATCAATGGCTATTGGAAGAGGAACTGTAAAGCCTATTTGGAGTCATTGAAGAAGAAGGCATCCGATGCCCCATCTACTTCAAGTATTTTTGTCATTGATATTCACACTGTTTCTAACAATAACGTTTGGGTATTGGATACCAGTTGTGGCTTACACATATACACTGATATGCAGGATCTAAGAAATAATAGATATCTCAAGAGAGAAGAGTCAGATCTATATGTGGACAATGGAGCAAGAGTTGCTGCCTTAGCTATAGAAACATATGTTTTGACCCTTCTAAGTGAGCTTGTAATAGAATTATACAATTGCTTTTATGTTCCAGCTTTGATAAGGAATATAATTTCTATTTCTAGTTTGAATAGAAGTGGATTTAGCTTAATAATTAATAGTAATGATTGCTCAATAATGTTAAAAAATATTCTTTATGGTACTGAAACTTTGTGTAATAAAATTTACATTCTTGACATGTCTAGTTCTATTTACAATATCGATAACAATAATAAAAGGTGGTTACTCCTACTTCATTACCTTTATCAATGGGTGGTTACCCCTACTTCATTACCTTTATCGATGATTATTCACTATTTGGGTATGGATATCTTATATTTTATAAGTCTAATGCATTTAA
Source organism: Balakata baccata (assembly GCA_949630135.1). Lineage (NCBI taxonomy): Eukaryota > Viridiplantae > Streptophyta > Magnoliopsida > Malpighiales > Euphorbiaceae > Balakata > Balakata baccata. The sequence goes on along the minus strand of CATIWF010039789.1, from coordinate 12,314 downwards.
AAAGTTCAAAGAATTCAAACATGAAGTAGAGAAATAACTTGGCAAAAGTATTAAAACACCTCGATCTGATCAAGTTGGTGAATACTTGATCTAAGAGTTTCAGGTTTATCTTAGGGATAATAGGATCTTATCCCAGTGGACTCCCCCCCTTCACGCCACAATACAGTGGTGTGGCTGAAAGGAGAAACTGAACCTTGTTGCACATGGTGAGGTCTAGGATGGGATATGCATAACTCCTCAAGTCTTTTTAGGGGTATGCACTAGAGACTGTTGTTTACATTTTCAATAAGGTTCCTTCTAAGTCAGTTAATCTTACACCATATTAGATGTGGAATAAGAATAAGCTTGTTCTTTCTCAATTGAAAGTATGGGGTTATCCAGTTTATATGAAGCCGATAATGTTAGATAAGCTTGAGGCTAAATTTGACTGATGTTTGTTTATAGGACATCTTAAAGAAACAACTAGATATCAATTCTACAATCCTTTAGAACATGCTAACTTTTAAGAGAAAGAATTTCTTCTTAAAGGAGATAATGGGAGCAAGATTGAACTTGAAGAAGTTCAAGATGCTCTAATAGACGCAGATCAACTACCTGAGCATGAGCCTGTTATTCATGGAGATGAAATAACACCTACACCTACTAATACATGAGATAATTATAGATCTAGTAGGATTTGTTATGCTCCTAAGAGATATGGATTTGCATAAGCAATCAGAACGATATCTTGCTTATGGAGGATGATGAGCCTACTGGCTATGAAGAAGTTTTGAAGAGTTCAGAATCTAATTAATGTCTAAAGGCCATGCAATTAGAAATGGATTATATGTATAAAAACCAGGGATGGACCTTAGTTGACCCACCTGAGGGGATAAAACCCATAGGGTGCAAATAAATCTTCAAGAAGAAGACCGACATGGAGGGTAATATGGTTACCCATAGAGTTAGACTAATAGCTAATGATTATCATCAAGGATACGGAATTGACCATGATGAGGACTTTTAGTCGAGTAGCTATGCTTAAATCCATTAGGATACTCCTAACCATTATCGTTCATTATGACTATGAGATATGGCAAATGGATGTAAAGACAACTTTCCTTAATAGAAATTGTACTAAGGATGTATACATGACACAAATAGAGGGCTTCGCATCTAAAGATGGCCAAAAGGTGTGCAAGCTTCAAAGATCCATTTATTGACTAAAGCAAGCATCCCAGAGATGGAATATCCGGTTTGATGAGACAATCAAAGAGTTTGGTTTCTCACAAAATCTGAATAAACCTTGTATATATATAAGAAGGTTAGTAGGAATGCAATTGTTTTCCTTATATTATATGTGGATGACATATTAATTATGGGAAATGACATCTCGGTCCTTCAAACTGTTAAAGTTTGGTTTCTAAGAATTTCTTTATGAAAGACCTTGGAGATGTAACCTATATCTTGGGAATAAAGATTTATAATGATAGATCTAAGAGGTTGCTTAGTCTTTCTCAGTTTACATACATAGATAAGATGCTAAAGGGATTTAACATGGAACAGTCCAAGAAAAGGGTTCATTCCCATGACACATGGCATTACTCTTTCAAAGTCTATATCTCCAAAAACACAAGAAGATGACTCGTATAAGTTTGATCCCATATGCTTCGGCTATAGGATCAATCATGTATGCTATGATATGTACTAGGTACTAGACCTAATATATCATATGTTGTGAGTGTCACGAGCATATAGCAGTCGGACTTTAGTGAGGGTCATTGGGTGGCTGTCAAGAATATCCTTAAGTACTTGAGAAGGACTAAGGATCTTTTCTTGGTTTATGGAGATGGAGATCTTAAGGTAAGTGGGTATACATATACTAGCTTCCAGACAAATAGGGATGACTCCAAATCTCAATCAGGCTATGTGTTAACATTAAATGGCAGAGCAGTTAGTTGGAAGAGTTCCAAATAGGAAGTGACTGTAGATTCTAAAACTGAAGCAGAGTACATAGTAGATTTTGAGGCAGCTAAGGAAGTGGTTTGAATAAGAAAGTTCATCACATAGCTAGGAGTGGTTCCCAGCATTGTTAATTCGATACAGCTATATTGTGACAACAATGGAGCCATTGTGCAAGCAAAGGAGCCACGGTCTAATCAAAAGTTGATGCATTAGCTATAAGTGGTTCCCACCATATCCTCAAATCATATCCAAGTCAGAACCGTAATCCCCCTGAATGGTGCACTATCTATTCTAAGCTAGTTCTCAAGTAGAAAAATGGACAATTAAGGTCATTATTTATTAATTTGTCCTAATCAATGTTCCTTTTACATTTATAATGACTAATTTTTCGTTAACGTGCCTTATATATAATTATTAGATATTTGACTTGTCATTAATCATCATTTTATTTTTAAATAATTTTTTTTATTAATTTATTTAATTTTATCATGATATTTTATTTATAGTAAATTATAGAAGTGTATCTTTATATCAAGTTCTATCAAATTACTAATTTGTCTATTATTAAGATTTATATATAAAATAGATTAAAACTCGATTGTTCATTGTTTTAAACTTGATTGTTCATCGTTTTGAATTAGATTATTTATCGTATGTTCATCACTTATAAATTCAATGTTTATATTTTGATCATACATCTTTTTGAATTTTATTGATTATTGTTTTGAACATGTTATTCATCATTTTAAACTTGATTGTTCGTTGTATGTTCATTACTTATAATTCAATTTTTTTATTACTTATAAAGTTATTTATATTTAAGTTAATTAATTTAATATGTAATAAAATTAATAAAATAGAATAATTTAATTATTTAGTAAAATAAAAGGCCTGAATCTCTCAATCCAAAACAAATTTTACTATTTAATTACATTTATTTTAATTTTAGTTTAATAATATCTCAAATTTAAATGTTAAATAGATTTGTTTTGAAATAAATTTCAAAAATAAAGCAGAATTTCTTTTAAAAAATAGAAGAAATTTTAATCAAATCGAAAACCTACAATATATAAAATATAGTTATATAGTTATAATATAATTGAACTTCTAATTAATGAATTATTAATACTATTCATTAATAAATTAAATTATTAAATGACAAAATTAACTCAATTAACTAATACAATCATATTAGTTTTTTAGTAAATTTGTTCTTCCTCCCCCTATTCCCACTTTTATATATAGTATGATAATATAATTATGAAATTAAAAATCATAAAACCACATGATATTTCATCATATATAACCATTTATAGAATGTAGGCATATTTTAATTAATTTCTTATACAATCCAAGTATCACACATTTAATCAATCATGTAGGAGTCCATATTTCAAAATATACCATAACACATATTCTATCCAATTCTCAATACATTTTATATGTTATAACAATCACATACTATTCTATAATCATAAATATGCTGTAATATGTAATTCCATCATTTTAACACATGTATTATGCTATGCACACACAATCATGCATATATATACAAACCTCTATGGAGTTTTTCCAAAATCCAAAATTTGGAGTTTGTCTACTTTTATAACTCTTCCACTTGTTGATAACCTAATTTGAAAATATAATTGATCAATAAATTGTTAGAATACATATTTTAAATTTGGTTTAATAAATAATTACATATTTTCCTAAGTAACAATATAACCTTTGAGGACTTTTGACTTTATAAATTTTTCTATATCTGTTCAATTTGTGTGATTTTTGTTTCTAATTGAATTCAATAAATAATACTATGATATATCAAAATTTTATAATTTTTGGAGTATTACACAATTTTTTGGTGCAATTTCAAAGTTTGCCCTATCTTTTGCCCTTAGGCAGTTTTAAGATACTATTTTTAAAAATTCATATCTTTCACCGTGTAGATTATAGTGCTACAAAACTTTGTAACTTAAATAAGAAAATTTGAAACATTTTTTATGTTTACCACTTTTACTAATTCGGTCTCTAAGGTCCTTAATTAATAGGAACAATGTAACTGATCTAGACATATAACTAAAATTTTATGAACTTTGGTTAATTTAGTCTACAAATAATTTAAAAATGAGGATGAATTGTCTAGAGTTGCACAGGTAATAGAAGTAGCTCAATCAAAGGAATAGCCATAATTTATTTCACTATAAATCAGCCTACACAATAGGGCTTTATATGAAATTAGGTATAGAGCTAGCAGACATATAGAGCTACAACTTTTATATTTTGAGTGTCCTTTAATTTGACCTTTAAGATAATCAAAACAAGCAAATACAATAGGGTATCTTGTTGATACTCTTACATGAACCAATCTCACTCAAAAGAGTTTATCTCTTCATATACTCAAAATCATTCAATACCATTTGACACACACACACACACATATATAAACAACTTTTATGTTTAGCACTTCTCACAATTCGGTCCCTATAGTCATCAAAATTGGAGTATAATATACTACTACAACACAACTCTAACAACTCTAAACAATACTAGAGCAATAGAGAAAAGATTACTTACTAAGAACAAATTAATTTGAAGTGAATTTAATATAAATCTTGAGTGAAATGATGAAGGAAATGGGCTGTTGGGTGGGAAGAAGATAAAGAATGGAGAAATGATTGAAAGAATAGTGTCGAAACATAAATTTATATGAAAAACAAACAACTCCACCGCCTTAAACATTTTCTCCCGTCCAACTTCAATTTTTTTCTGTACCATCTTTTTTTTATTTTTTATTTTTCTTTTATTTTTATTTTTTAACTTATTAATTTATTATTATTATTTTCACCTTTTCTCATATATCTAGTTCCACTAGTATTTACTAAAAATACAATTTAGTCATGTGGTATAATTTAATTAAATTAACTATGTTAGTCAATTTAATTTATTATAATTTCTAGTTTAATTATTTATTCATTTTTTTCCTAATTAAACTTATTCTAACCAGGCCCTAGATAGTGGGCGTTGCACTTGATATGTCTAGTTCTATCTTTAATAGCCATAATAATCATAAAAGAATTAAAATAGATAAACCAAAACCGTCTTATTCATGGCATTGTCGCCTTGGCCGTATATGTGAGAGATACATGACTAGGCTGTATAGAAATGGTAGCTTGGGGTCATTTGATTATGAATTATATGATACATGTCAATTCTGCTTATTAAGTAAAATGACAAAATCATCTTTTAGTGGAAAAGATGAACATGCTATTGGATAATTGGACCTAATACATTCAGATGTAATGTCAGTGCATGCCAGAGGAGGCTACACCTACTTCATTACCTTTATCAATGACTATTCATGATTTTGGTATGTGTATCTTATGAGATAGAAGTCTGATGTATTTGAAAAGTTCAAAAAATTCAGACATGAAGTAGAGATACAACTCATCAGGAGTATTAAATCACCTAGATCCTATCAAGGTGATAAATACTTAAACCAGGAGTTTCAGGTTTATCTTAGGGATAATGAAATTTTATCCCAGTAGACTCCACCCTTCATGCCAGAACACAATGGTGTGGTTAAAAGGAGAAATCAAACCTTGTTAGACATGATGTGGTCGATGATGAGCTCAGCAAAAACCCCTAAGTCCTTTTGGGGTTACGTAGTGATGACTGCCATTTATATATTAAATAGAGTCCTTTCTAATACAATTAATACTACTCCATATAAGGTATGGAAAGGCAAAAAGCTTATACTTTCTTATGTTAAAGTGTGGGATGGTCCAACTTATGTGAAGCAGGCAATATCATACAAGCTTGAAGCTAAATCTGACTGATGTCTATTTATAGGATATCCTAAAGAAATGATTAGACATCAATTCTATAATCCCTTGGAACAAAAGGAGTTTGTTTCAAAGCTTGCTACCTTTTTAGAGAAATAGTTTCTTCTTAAAGGAGATAGTGGGAGCAAAGTTGAACTTGAAGAAGTTCAAAATGTTCTAGCAGATGCAAATCAACTATAAGAACCCGAACCTATCATTTATAGAGATGAAATAATAGCTATAGCTTTTGATACACAAGATCTTCGTAGATCTAGTAGGATACATTCAGCTTCTGAGAGATATGGATTTCTCATAAGCGATCAGAATGATATCTTGCTCATAGAGGATGATGAGCCTACTAGCTATGTAGAAGTTATGAAAAGTTCAGAATCTGATAAATGGCTAAATGGATTCCATATATGAAAATCGAGTATAGACCTTGATTGACCCACCTGAAGGCATAAAACCTGTAGGATGCAAATGGGTCTTCAAGAAAAAGACTGGCATAAAGGGTAATGTGGTTACCCATAAAGTTAGAATAGTATTATCATTAAAGATAATGAATTGACTATGATGAAATTTTTAGTCCAGTAGCTATGCTAAAATCCATTAGGATACTCCTAGCCATTGATGCTCATTATGACTATGAGATATGGCAAATGGACATAAGACAACATTCCTAAATGGAAACCTTACCGAAGATGTGTATATGATACAACTAAAGGGCTTCACATGTAAAGAAGGTGAAAAAATATGCAGGCTTCAAATATCCATTTATGGATTGAAGAGAGCTTCCAGGAGTTGGAACATCCGATTTGATGAGACAATCAAAGAGTTTGGTTTCTCACAAAATCTGGATGAACCTTGTGTATATAAGAAGGTTAGTAGGAGTGCAATCATTTTCCTTGTAATATATGTGAATGACATATTAATTATGGGGAATGATGCTCGGTACTTCAAACTGTTGAAGTTTGGTTTTCTAAGAATTTTTCCATGAAAGACCTTGGAGATGTGACCTATATCTTGGGGATAAAGACCTACAGAGATAGATCTAAAAGGTTGCTTGGTCTTTCTTAGTCTACATACATAGACAAGATGCTAAGGAGATTTAGCATGAAGCAGTCTACGAAATGGTTAATTTTGATGATATATAGGATTACTCTTTCAAAATCTATGTGCCAAAAAACACAAGATGATATGACTCGTATGAGTTTGATCCCATATGCTTCAGCTATAGATGCTCTGAATGTCACGAGCAGAAACTAGTCAAACCCTAGTGAGTGTCATTGGGTGACAGTTAAGAATATCATTAAGTACTTGAGAAGGATTAATCATGTATTTTTGGTTTATGAAGATGGAAACCTTGAGGTAAGTGAATATACTGATGCTAGCTTTCAAACTAATAGGGATGACTCAAAATCCTAATCAAGTTACGTATTTACACTGAATGGTTCTTCAGTCAGTTGGAAGAGTTCCAAATAGGAAACAACTATAGATTCTACAGCCGAAGCAGAGTATATTATAGCTTCCGAGACAGTTAAGAAAGTTCATCACAGAGCTAGGAGTGGTTCCCAGGATTGTAAATCCAATATAGTTGTATTATGATAACAATGGAACTATTGGGCAAACAAAGGAGCCATAGTCTTATTAAAGATCCAAACATATGCTTAGACACTACTATGTGATTTGAGAGATCATAGGCAGAGGTGATGTAAAAGTAGAAAGAGTGCCCATTGATTAAAATATCATTGATTAGCTCACAAAGCCACTTCCCCAAAAGAAGTATGACTCTCATGTACTCGCCTATGGTATTAGATATAAAAGGGCTTTAGTGCAAGTGGGAGTATGTCAAAGAGGTGCTCATCACCTTTAGCACTTATTATACAAACTCATTTTCATGAATAAAAGACAATTTCATTTAGTTGATGTTCATTTACATTATGAATTGATCATATCTTAAATTAATTAATGAAGTCCATGATATAAACATAGCATGAAGGAAATCATGATGAGATCATGATATTAAGACTCTTATCATATGCAATTATAGTTATATCTAAATTATCTCTGGTCATAAGATTAACAAGACTGAACATTGTTGATCCAGATAGACTAGCACATGTTATACCATTTGATTGGATCAATCTGTAGACATGAGTTATTTAGAGTTAATATATAGATGCTTGCTAGAGTAGTCAAATCCATTGGATAACTTGCCATGAGACCATCATATGGATCTTCTATTCTATTTTAGTGATAGTCTCATCATAGCAATGGTTCATATATCCTTAGACTTGAGGTGCTCAAAGTTGTCTTAGATACTGTTCCTGTATTTTGACTCCATTGCTTATTGCCTCAGGAGATATCGCTTATAAGATGGTGATTGGGTACAATTTGAAGTATTCGAAGATAGTTGAGTAGCTAATAAAGGATTCACCACTCCTGATAGAAGGAGAGAAAACCTACGGCCTATCGAGATCATTAATCGGGAATCTCTGGCCAAAGTGGAAATATCATGGAGATAGTCTTTAGTGATATATCTGTTAGAGTAATAAGTCTCAAAGAAAAAATCTAACATCACTCGAACTATATGTGACGTAGTCAGTCTAATGAGAGCTAACACTGAGTCCATGAAAGACCTTGGAGATGCAACATATATCTTGTGGATAAAGATCTATAGAGATAGATCTAAGAGGTTGCTTAGTCTTTCTCAGTTTACATACATAGATAAGATGCTAAGGAGATTTAGCATGGAGCAGTCCAAGAAAAGGTTTATTATGATGACACATGGGATTACTCTTTCAAAGTCTATATGCCCAAAAATACAAGACAAAATGACTCGTATGAGTTTGATCCCATATGCTTCGGCTATAGAATCAATCATGTATATTATAATATGTATTAGACCTTATATATCATATGCTGTGAGTATCACGAGTAGATACTAGTTGGACCTTGGTGAAAGGACAAATTACACAGATATTGTCTATAGAATGATTCGTAGCCAAACTACAGACTTTTCGGTTAATTAGGGTCATGATGTATTGCTAGATACCGCTCATAACTTGCTCGAGAACAAGGATTGATCTAAGTGACCAATATAATCAGGAACCTATTGGGTCATGCACATTGAAGGTGCACAGATAAAGTTAAAAGCTTTTGGATTATATCCTAAATAGAGAGAGAAAGGTTGGTCCAAATAGCTTCTTGCTCAGGAATGGTACATCCTAAGCAAGATGAAGTCATGAGCTAGAAAGTCTAGCTCATGATCGGGAAATGCTACTGGACTAAAATTGCACTATGTCTCGGTTGAGGCATGTGATGTTATGACCTAGCACCGCTCGATTTTGGTCATATCTCGACCGGAACAGGTGTGTCCTAAGTGGGACCAATGTCAAATAAGGAAACCTAATCATATTGGGATTCTATGGGCAAGGGTTCCAAACTATAAACACTTAAGGACTATAAATAAGCCTTTTCTGACCAAAAGAGAAGCTACCACACTAGAGAATAGAAAAAGTTCGTGTTCCATTTGCTCCATTGCTCATTCTCGTGCTAGAAGAGATTGCGCAAAACCTATAGCCAAAAGGTTTTTTCTTCATATCCTTTGCATGGACGTCCATTAGTGATGATCTAAGTGAGGATTACTATGGTTTGCAACAACCTTGTAAGACAAACTGAATAACAAAAGATCTAATATTAAAGGTAATCATCTTTAAAACCTTTTTGGTTAATCATTCATTGTTACATAAGGTTATTTCTGCCATTGGAATGTAAAATTTTAATTTTCTACCACGTTTCGTATCTGATATGTATGGTTACATCCCAATAGTGAAATCAGATGGTGAAGAAAAAGAAGAAACGGCAACGACAAATAAAGATAAACTAACAGGTGAGAATTTGTGGCTTCAATTACTTAAATGCCCTCTAAAATCTTAATCACAGTTTATATTGGATAAAATCCAGAGGAAATTTCATGGTTTAGCAAAAATTTTATGTTTTTTTTCATATTTACCCCCACTTTTTTGTATTTTCTTCCATACCAAAATTTATTTCATTTATACCAATTTTTTGAGGTAGTAGCAAATTCTCCTCTCTTGTTCTTATGGATGTTAGCCAACCATATTATCCTCTCTTCTCCTCCCTTCATCGGCTTTTTCTTTTTCCTCTTTTGATCTATTTTCCTTTTTCTTGTTTCGTTTGTTGATTTGGTGTGCAACTGGAAATATGAGTAATCAAAAGAAAAGAAACTTTAAGATAGAGGCATTTAAGCACTAGGTTGTGGTGGATATGAAATATGCCTATAAGATATGGAAGATTTTGGAGCATGCTATTCATGAGATTTACAATCATAATGCTAGTGGCCTTAATTTTGAAATGCTTTATTGGTTTGCCCTTTCTTATCTATTGGAAATCGATGTGTTCCATTTTGTTTTTCTTTTAACTTATGGCTTTAGTATGTGATTCTTTAGATTTTACTAATCCAGTTATGCTTATTGAAATTAGGAATGATTTGAAATAATCTTTATGTTAAAGAAGATTTTGTGATTGATTAGATTACGTTCTTAAGTGGCTCCGATAGTGATAATTTGAAATAATCTTTATGTTAAAGAAGATTTTGTGATTGATTAAACTATCTTCTTAAGTGGCTTCGATAATTACTTTGGTGATATGGTGATTTTTCGTGTTTTCTTTCCTCTTTGAGTTTTGATTTTCATGATTTTGGGTGAAAATCACTAAAGTATATCCAAAATATTCTCAAGGTATTCTTGAGGTATTCCAATTGAATTCCCAAAGATATATCCAAGGTACTCGCAAGGTATATCCAAGAAATTCCTTATAGGGAATTCCTAAGGTATACCCAAGGTGTTTCTGAGGTATTCCCATGAAATTTCCAAAGGTATACTCAAGTTATCCCTAAGATATACCCAAAGGTATTCCAAAAGGTATATCAAACTGTTTATTTGAGAATTTGTGATATTTTAAATCGTTTTTTGTTGGATTTTATGTGTGATTGAATCAAAGTATCCTTAAAGTATCCCTAAGGTATTCCCATGGAATTTTTAAAGATATACTTAAGGTATCCCCAAAAGTATACCAAACTGATTGTTTGAGAATTTGTATATTTTGAATTTTAATTTAATTCTATTATTCTTCTTCTTCTTCTTTAATAATCAATTCTTCTTGTTTTAGTTTTTTTTTTGTTCTTTATTGGTGAAATTGAACAAAAATATGTCCAAGGTATACCGAAGGCATATCGAAAATATACCAACTGAGCATATTTTTTGTGTTGTAATTTTAGAAAGTTATTTTTAGTAAAATTGAAAAAAAACTTTGAGTGCCTGTGAAAATGTTAATCAGTATCCAAATTTTTGATATTTCCATAAAATTCCTTAAAATCCATCATACTTTTGGCCCAAATTTAGTGAAGCAAAACGTTTTTTTTTTTTGTCAGTATTGTTATTCAACTTTTTTTTTTTTAGATAGAGATGGTATACTTAATTTTTTTTTCTTTCAATAAAATGCTTAATAATTTTTATGCAAATTTTGTTAATTTAATTTATAAATCGATTTTGTAATCATATAAATATTATCTAAATCAATTCTAAAATATGACGTTATTTCTCTCAATAATTTAATTCAAACTAAATTAAATAATTTAAACAAATTAAAGCATTTTACGATTTTGATTTAATTTGATTATTATTTAGATAAGAAACAAATGTATTTAATTATATTAAAAATTAAAGTATATATAAATGTTAAAAATGAATAAGGGGAGTAATCTAATTATGTATTAGACATATATTATAAAAATTATAGCTATTTTATATTTTATTGTGTGTGATATATTACCAAATTTTACATGGACTAATTCAATCTCGATTTCACTTGTAATCCTCAAATCGTTGTCTTCTCCAGTTTGTCGGTCAGACCTGATTTAATAACCTTATATTATATATTAAAGATAAAATCTATCTTCAGCCTTTTGAATTTTTCAATTTTTTTTAGTTTAACCCCATATCGGTTTTTGGCACCAATTGCATCCTAGTAGTTAGAATGTGATTTTATAGTCAAAATGTCCAATTCATTGTCCTATACCGGTTATGAATATTTTTAAAATTATCTTTTATCAGATATATTTAACTCATTATTATCAACACCTTGATAATAAATTCTTTGTAGATAATTAAAAGGCCGTATATTTCATAGTATTATTAACTACTGCATTCTATTATGAATGTGAAATATACATGTGTTTATTGTGGTATAATAATTAATATATAAAAAGCAGTGAATGCAGTAGGGCATACACACTACTGATAACAAGTTTCATTTCTCTTCCAAAAAACTGCATGAAACCATTCTTTCGCAGATTCACTTTCTTCCTTCATTCCCGACCCGACCCGACCAATTCTTTTTTCATTTCCTTACAAAATTTACATGGCCGAACAATCATTTATGGATTTGGTGATCGTGTTAATTAAGAAGGGAACCATGGGCTTTGAAGAAAAATGCACTCTCCATTCCATTTTATGTTAAGGAAGT
>CATIWF010039770.1:0-74085 GCA_949630135.1 Balakata baccata | reverse complement strand
TATCATGGACTTTCATTAATCAGTTTAAGATCTATATCAATTCATATGCAAATGAATACTAATATAATGAAAGAATGCCTTTATGAATGTGTACACTAAGTGCTTAAGGCGATTGCCTTTTGGGCACATCTCTAACAATATATTCATGAAATGACAATCAAAGTGAATATGCTGATCATATTGATAATTAACCATAAATTATTCGTAATCAGCTGAACCTAGGAATATTATACATTTTTATGCCACATATCATAAAACATTCAATAATCATGTAACAAATAGTTATTTTCTCTTTTTTTTTTCAACTTATTTAATTAACCAATAGCTTCTTTACTCAACAACCGGTCTAACTGGATAGCGGGTTGTGAATAGGAGCGTTCTCCGAGTTTAAACCACCCTATTCACCTATCTGTGTATTCCTGTAATTATGCTTATCACGAGCTTGAGTCAAGGGCGCTCTCCGAACTTAAGCTACCTTGATTTGATAATATGATTAAGTTGCTAGCATAATAGATAAGAGCGCTCTCCAAGCAGAAGCCACATTACCCAATAATTAAGAATCATATATAAGTTTCCTACGGTACCATAAAAGACCATGAATGATATGCCATCTATCATAAGTCTTGTTCTTGTAAGAGAAATGAACAATTATAAATATTCATAATTTCTTTTAACATGATAGATTATAATCTTATTTCATTTCATACTTGCATGTCATATGCTATAATTTACCTTATTAAGACTTATAAACCTTATATAAAATACACATTTAAGTGCAAAGAAGGAAAATTCCAACAATTCAACATATATATATATATATATATATGTCATACAATATTTAAGAGGTCAAATTCCTAATATTTCTTTACAGGCAGATTTCTTCCATGATATTAGAATGCATTTCTCATCTATTTAGGAACTTAATTAAATCTCATAGTCTTCTAAGAAGTTTTAGCTTAATATCTTAGCTTTCATATGGAATAACAATCACATAAATTCGAATTTTATAGCATAAGTTATAGCTCAAAAACCACAAATTGTTCACTGAAAATCTGTCTAGGATATTATGGATAGTTCCATGTCTAACTTTTGTAGCCTATTTTTGGCCTATTTATAGATAGAATTCGAATCCAAGTTCTTCATAAAAGTTTTACCTCATATTCATAGTTTCATGTAAATCTGAATTCTATAACATCAGTTATATCTAAATGAATCAAGGTTGTTCCATAGAATTCCAGTAACATCATAAAATACAATACTTCATCAAAAATTAGATTATAGACATCCTCAATATTCATAAATCATTATAACTATCATTTCCAACATAAATATCATGCGAATCATTATCTCAAGACATAACAACACCATTTCAAAAATGTAAATGACATAAGTTTAAGAACAAACATGCATGAATGCACTAACCTCAAATGGAGTATTAAAAACCTTAAGCCTTAAAGCTTGCTCTTTCCTTTGGGGGTTTCCACCACCCTCTCTATTACCTAACAAAATATCAGCATGCCTCTTTTAGGCCAAAGAACAAACATATGTAGCATAACTCTATTCTTTAAACATGAATTTAACTTTAACTATCAAACTATCTCTTTTAACTCAAATTTCATATCAAATTTCTTCTTTAACTAATCTAGATTCTAAAAGGAAGAGTTTTAATTCTTCAAAACCATAGTTGACTAAAGAACTAACCTATATGAAATGGGTCTCCACCAAGCACAAAATGGTAGAAAATAAGAGAAAATAAGAAGAAAAGATAGTTTTTAGCTTCGCTTACTTCTTCCTTTGCCAAAGATAAGGTGGATTTGGGTGTTTAGCTTTTTCCTTATCCAAGAAAATGGCTTCTTTAGCTCCAACAATTCCCTCTTTCTACTTTTCTCTAGGGTTTTGGGTTATATAAGTGGTTTTCCTTTTAGTTTTTAGTAGTTTTGGCTTTTTTTTGAGTGAAACAAAGTGGAAGAATAGATGGGTGAAGAGAAAACACGAATTTGGGTGAAAAGTTAGGGTTTGTAGTTGATGTTAATGAGGAAGAAGGAAGAAGAATGGTTTTTATACTTTGGTAAATATGTCATTTTTGTCCCTCCTTGTTTTTGCCAAATACTTACTTAAATTCTTGGCTTTTATTTCTTTCTTATAACTTTTCTCAACTTTATATCTTTTAATTAAGTCATTCACAACATAATTAAATACTTTAGAAGTCTTTAAGTCTCAACTTTAGACTATGATAATATTAATTACGGTAATTAAATACATTAATTATTCGGACTTAAATTATGGACATTACATATATTTCCCTTTTTAATCTCTCTATCAACTAATCTCTGTCATTTTCCCCCTCGAGTACCACTAATCCCTTGTCTTCAAAATTATTGACACTTCCTTTGGTTGTTGGTATTTCCATGGAGTTTGCTAGTATGTACCTCGTAACAAGAGCATAAAAACAAACAAACTAGAGTAACAATTAAAATCAAATCCAGCAAAAAAATGAAAAGAAAAAACAAGAATCAAAATGGAAATATAATTACCAAAATGAGCGGGATAATTGCATTTTCAATGCTTGCAATTAAGATTTGTAGGTTGAAAGATGCCATTGGAGCTGTAGTAATGACAACAAGGCTCAAAGGCCAAGTAAGAAGACATCAATCCTTGAAAACTGGATCCACAAAAGGAAGAAACCAAAGCTATGGAGAAGAGATTTCGATATAAGAAAGACAAAAAGCTTGAGAATCCTAGAGATGTAGAAGCCGAAGTTGACAATGACAAAGGAAGAGGAAGACAATGTCACTGCCATTTATTCGGGTTGGAGGGTTGTTTGCACTGGGTAGAAAAGAAATTTTTTTTTGTAAAATGGAAAAAATACAAACCACTTGATAATTATGAAAAAACAAAATTAAATATATCAACTAGTGAAATTTTCTCAAAAAAAAAAAAAGAAGAAGAACGGTATTCTACTAATCTACTTTATTATCAATCTAATTAGATTGGGCTTCAAAGCCCAAAATGACGGGAGAAGATTAAGGCATGGAGAGCCTAAAATTTAAGTCCGTTTAGGGAATTTTTTGTTTTTGAAAAAAAGACTTAAGTTGTCATATTTTAAGAAATAATTATCCAAATGTCAATAACTTTTCAAAATACCAAAAGTGTCGTTTTCAATTAAACATATTTTCACAATTGAAAAACCTACTTTTCCTAATTCTCTCCTTCTATTTTTTTAGGCTTTCCTTTTTACAAATGATTTTCTTCCTATTTCAAAAAATTTGAATCATATTCTCACCTCTTCATATCTATCACCTTATTCATCAACTATGCAAAGCCCCTAAACTACCCATCACGCAAGATAATATTATCCATGTGAACCACTTAGTTGACAAGCTCATGAATCACTATGCAGAGTACTACAGGGTGAAAACGGTGGCAACAGAGTGTGATGTTTTGATGATGTTCACTGCCCCTTGGGCTTCTTCTTTTGAACAATCACTCCACTTGATTGCAGGGTGGCGACCTACCACCTTATTTCATCTTGTGTATACAAAATCTAGCATTAATCATGTTTTTTTTTATTGTAGCAATGGTTGGATTTAGTTGAGGTAGCGACTGTAGTTGAATTTTGTCTTCGTCTTTTCGATTGCCTGATTCTTATTTTTTGCGAGTTTGATTGTTGTATGCGATTACGATTTTTATGATATTTTTTGTGCTTTTGATTTTGAATTTAGTTATGATATCCTTTTGATTCTCAATCTCATTTTTCATTAGGTGTTTTTGGTTTTTATTTGTTTAGTGATATTTAGTACTTTTGGTTTTGAATCTTGTTATACTTTTGCAATTTTTATTTTATTGCAAATCTTCTTCTTGTTGTTCATTATGTTCTTCAAATTTAGTCTTTGCTACTGTATATGGTTCAATTAGTAGAAGTTCTGCTAAGTTGTGAACTATGATTATGAAACATCTTTTGTAATTATTTAGATAAGGTGATTTTGTTTCTATTAGTTGAAGTTTTAGTCTGTTGAAGTTCTCAATTTTGATATATATGTTAGTGGAAGATGATGGATTTTGGAGTTGGATTTCATAATAACATCGGTAAATAGTGATAATAATAATAATAATAATAATAATAATAATTAACATATACTTTATATATATACCTTACATATAATGTTTGTTGAGTTGCATTTTATTTTAACACCATGATTGTGTGCAATGGTGTAAGACATTATTTTTATTAGAATTTTTTTTTTTAAAAAAATTACTTTTTTTGTAATTCACTATATTTTGTGATTAGGTTTGTTTGTTTTTGTTTCCATTAGTAAAAGTTATAGTTATTAAAGTCTTGGATTTGTCATATGTATAGGAGAAGATAATGGGGTTTGGATCTGAAAGGGGAGAATGACACCTGTAAATAGTGATAATAATAATAATAATAATATGTAAAACTTATACGGTATATATAACTATTATATAATTCACATATACTTCGTAAATGTTTTATTTTTTTTATTTCAAATTTGAATGTAATTGAGTAATACAACATTTGTCATATTTTACTATTATTCACCTATGTTATATAACATACATATAACCTTCATATAATCAAAATATAAAATTAAGATAATATGCTTGATAAATTTGTTGTTATTTTAAAAATATAATTTCAGAAATTTTTAATTCATATATTGTCAATAAAAATTAGATAATAAACTTTCCATATGCAATAATATGTAATTTATATAATATTTAAATAATTTTAAATATATAACAAATATATATATAACTTATGGCGAAGGCTATTAAATAGGCAATTCATTAAAATAATTTATATAACATATAAAATGAAACAAAAGAAAACAAAAATTTTTTGGAAATAAAAACACTTGAAAACATTAAAATTGCTCTCAATTATTCCCACTAATTATGCTTAACTTTAAGCTTTCTAATAGTAGGCTGTCAAAGCATGGGTTTGGGTGTAAGTTTTGGAATTTTGTTTAGCTTGCATTGTTAGTTGTGACAATAAGTTTTAGCAGTCATATTTATGGTATTTTATATTTTTAGCATGTAACTTCTGTCAATTTTCCTATTTTTAGGAAATTTTACAAAAGTGGATAATATTTACAAAACTATCACCTTTTAATTTTTTTTTTCAAAAATTCACCTGTTTGAAAGTTATTTTCAAAAATATCAATGCACCTAAAATATATTATGAAAATATTGAAATCAAAGTTTACTGAAAGTTTATCAAAAAAATTAATAAAAATTAAAGTTACAAAAGTTTGTCAAAAAATTTCTTAAATTTTACTCAAGTTATACTCAATATTTATCCAATATTTGCTAGAAAATTAATGAAAGTTAAAATTGCACAGGATTTAATAAGATTTACTAAAGAATAACCCAAAGTTTACCAAATGTTTATCCGAGATTTACCCAAAATTTACCATAAAACTAAAGAAAATTGAAGTTACAAAAGTTTATCAAATTGAAATTAAAAAAGTTTATTAAAGATTTACTTAAGATTTACTCAAGTTATATCCAATATTTACCGGAAAATTAATGAAAGTTAAAATTACACAAGATTTACTTAAGATTTACAAAGGTTTACCTAAAAATTACTCAAGATTTATCTGAGATTTACCCAATATTTACCAAAAGAATACCCAAAATTTACGAAAAATATTTATCTAAGATTTACCAAAAGTTTATCCAAATTTACCCAAAATTTACCAAATATGTAGCTAATAATTTACCAAAATAAAATAACCTTAATTAAGGTAATTAAATACAAATTTACATATTTTCTTTGGTATTAAAGTTTATTCAAGATTTATTTTGGTAATTAAGTTAATTAAATATAAATTTATATATTTCTTTTCCTAATTAAGTTAATTAAACAATGATTAAAAATAAATAAAAACATGTATAAAAACAATTGGTGGCCATACACGTTAATTAAATTCTTAATCTATATTTAAAAGATAAAAAAATTATTTTTTTTCAATTAAATAAAATAATAATAAATACACAGTAAATTTTACATTTTGAAAAGAAAAATAAAAAAATTGGTAAAAATAAAAATAGATAAAGTTAGTAAGGAAAATAGGAGACTGCAAAATTGAAAAAAACTTTGGAACCGATGGAAAAGGGGCTCTGGCGCAAATGTGGCTTTGAAGAGTGGCTTCAGGGGGCAACTGTAAGCTCTGAACTCTATTACATTCTTTGGCAGAGTATGATTTATAATCGGCGCACCACATGCTTGTCGTGATGTCTACAAGAATAACAATACATTGATTCTAAAGAAAGCTATATATCCATCTATGTTCCTTCACTTTCTTGTATATATCCAATGGATAATTAGTACTACAAATATCACAAAAATACTATTGAGTGTAGAAAATGAAACATGACTATATATTATTAAGTTTTCACTGTAATTATTAAGTGACTGCTGACAAATATATACATATATATATATATATATATATATATATATTAAACAACCCGTCACTCAAACAATTCAAGGTCCAACTTCCTCAAAATCAAAATAGAAGGACTTCCTACTGATTATTAGTTACAAACAATTCACTCGGATGAGGATTTTCTCATACTCTGTTGCATATAACACAAACTACAATTGGGATTTTATTTTTTCAAAATTTTAATTTATTTAATTTATTTTTTTCTGCTTTCTCAGAGAGAGGTTTGCTCCCTTTTTAAGTAATTACTGGTGCTGGGAATCAGTCTCTATTTCCTGCGCCAGTTCTCTTGTCAGCTTGTCAGCACGATCGTCATGCCCACCGGCAAAGGTATATACTCGGAATGCAAATTGAAAAGCTTTCCACAGCGTTTTCGCATTAGCTTTTTTACTGTCTGCTGCTTTTGCTCCTCTTTTCTCCTGAAAATAAATCCAAAACCAAAAGCATGGGAAAAGTTGTGATCAATTTAAAGTCAAAACCATTTCTCCAATGGATCTATCTATTAATTTTTTGAATATTTCAGCAAAATGTTAATTGAACTACGTACCTTGAGTGCCAGTTCCACGCAGTTGGAGGAAACATCCACCATTGATTCCTTAATTTGCTCAAGGATATGGAAGTCAAAGTTGATATTGTGACTTTGAAATTTCTTGGAATCCTCATCTTTGGTTCTTTCCAAGGCATCTATTTCTTTTTTGATCTGCGTATGTGATACTTTTAGTCAGTCATAAAATTTGGGAATATTAGATAAAAATTTTGAAATAAACTCCAACTCACCTTATTGAAGTAACTATCAGCCTTGTCAAGGAGTTGTCCTAAAGGAGGCTCTATCTTCCAATTTTGTAGTTCAGATAATATTCCATTCAACTTTGAGCATAGAGCAGCTGCAGTCCTCAATGTTTCCAACTTTTTATAGGGGAATCCTTCAAACCTTGCAAGCACCTGCAGCATTTAGAATTTGATAGTCTGAATATGGTGGAGAACATATACTTTTTAACAATGGTGGAAATGGACTAGCTAGACAATATTTCTCTTTAATTTGACCTGTGTTTCGTCAGTTAAATGCTCAAGGATAGATTCAACGGATTTGTGGAACTTGATTAATTCAGTCATGTCCTTAGTTTTGAAAGTACTGATGGCCATCTTCAGCTCAATTATTGACTTTGCATACTTTTGAACGTCTTCTTCAATTTGTTGGAAGTATGTTGATCTGACACGTGAATGAAGGAATTTAATAGGGTTTGTATTTCAAGTTTTTTCCACTGTCATCCAGGTAAATTGAAATTTAGACCATCATCTAATGTTAGAGATGTTAAAAAATTTAACCTCTTTGTCATCTCTGCTAGAGCATCAGCCATTCCTTGTTTCCCATTGGTACTACATGGAGCTGAATTCTTTCGTCCACTGGCTGATTTAGTGGTTTGATTTCCTCCTTCCACCTTCCCCTTGAGAATCCGATACAAATTACCCATGTGGCTTGATCGCCTCAATTTAGTTTGTGCTTTCTTGGGATGTAAGGATCTTCCTGCACAAGGTGGTGGAGGCGGTGGAGTAACTCTATTTGCAGGTGGCATTGGTTGTGGTGATAGTGACAATGGCATTGATACCTTTGAAGACATCATGGGCGGTGGAAGGGGTGCTGTTGCAGTTCCTAATTTCTTAGGCAGTGGAGGTGGGGAAGGTGCCAGTGCTGCTGTTAGAGATCCTGATGTCACGGGTGGTGACGGTGATGGAGGCAGCAATGCTCCTGTTACAGCTGCTGATGTCATGGGTGGAGTGGGTTCTGGAGACGCCAATGGAGGTGGCAGAGGTGGAAATGCTGTTGACAGTGGTGGCAATGTTGTTGCAGCAGTTTTTGATGTCACAGGTGGTGGTGGGGGTGGAGGTAGTACTGATGATGTTACGGTTCCTGTTGTCACAGGTAGGGGTGGCTGTGGAGGTAGGAATGCTGTTCTTGCAGTTCCTGATGTCACAGGTGGGGGATGTGGCGAACATGGCAGCGAAGATGGAGCACCTGCTATGTTAAATGGTGGTGGGATAGGGAGTGATGGTAGTGGTGGCGGTAATTTTTGTTGTGGAGTGGATAGTGGCAGCGGAATACCTACTGTCGGTATATTAGTCTGTGATACATGCAATGGTGGAGGTGGGGATGGTGGTAGTTGAACTACCACAGTCGGTTGCAGTGCAAATGCTGGTGGCAGTAGAGATTCAGATGGTGGCACTGGTGCCACTGCATTGGCTTGTAATGTTGGTGGCATCTGTTGGGGAGTAGGTGGAGCTGCTGCTGCACTTGGTGACAATATGGGTTGTGTCATTGACAACTCCCCGAGTTTAGTGGTTTTAATCTCAGCTGATCCACTTTCACTACTGCAATGACTATTATCCTTAAGTTTTGCAGTATTTGTTACTTCAGAGTTCCTACCTTTTTTCAACTTTAATATCAATTCCTCATCTACATAATTTTGATCCAAAAATTTGTTCTCTGATTCCACTTCTGCCATTGTTTCATCATCCACATTGTTCTTTAGTTTAAAGTTGTTGCATTCTGGAGCTCCCATATTTGGAAGCATGCGGACTGATAGGTGTTTTAAACCAATTGGGTTCAATTTCTCCACAGCTTGAACTCTCAAAGACTGGAGAAGATGTGACGAATAAGAAGTATTTGCAAATTCATCAGTACTGGGTGAACTCATAAACTGCGGAAGAACAGAATTTGGAGTAACTGGAGAGGCACAACATGAGGAGCTATTGCTCTCTGAATACGATCTCATCAAGATTGTGCCAAATAGATTCTCTGTATTCTGGTCATCTTCATCTATCATATCAAACTTCTCTTTTGCTAAGTTAATTATGCAATCGAGGGTTACCAGTGCCATTTCAACTAACAGAGAAAACAAAAACAATCGATGTCATCAGATTCAATCAAGAAACTCCAAAATACTACTGGTTTGATTTTGGAATTTGGACGCAGAATTCTTCAAGACCATTCTTTCTTAAAACTTTCTATTCAGATTATTTCCATTGTTTAAGATCCAAAGCGCAATGGAATAGGACGATATTTCTTACTACATCCTGGATATATTTTACTGTGTACCTATATTTTCTGAAGTGAGTTTGTCAATATTGTTAAACATGTCAGATGCCGCTTTGTCCATCCAGTCTTGAGCCATTGTCCATGAATCTCCAATATTTCTCAAAGCCTCACAAAAGTATATCAGAACCTGTTTGAAAATATGCAAAGAGGATTAAAATATGAGTATTGATGCAAAATGATAATTGACATTTACTGTAGGACAATTCGTGATGCTTCTAAATAGTAAACCTTGTCGATAGATGCTTCCTTAAGTTCTGAAAGTTGGCTTCTGGATATAATTTCAGGTTGAAGCTTGTATAGATCTTTAATGGTTCTCGTCACCAGCTGCAAAAATACAAATCGTATGAGATTTAGTAAGCGGTTGCTAATAAATTTGGTTGTTGCAAAGAGGAAGAAGAGTTTTGCTACTTCGTTTATGCTCTCAGTGCCATCACAAAGTGGCATGTCAATGATGTCTCTGAAGGTAAAGATCTTTTTCCTAAGTTCCATCATCAAAATGAAGTTGCTTGTGCATCGACGCGAACGTTCCATCTTTGGTCCATTTGATTCTTTCTCCTGATTCTTGGGTTGGTGAGCACTTTTAACCATCTGCAGCAATATCTTTTTTCTGTGTCAGTATCACAAAGCCAATAGCATATTAGCTCATCCAGGACTGTAACTTTACATATTAAATTATATGCATATATTGCAGCATTTCCTTTTTATGAATTATGACAACTTTTCAAATGCAAGTTTGCATGAACTCAAAACCTTATCAGAATTGAGTACTGGCAGTTTAGAGGCATTTGAATTTCAAAATAGCAAAGAAGATCATACTTCTTCTTTATTCATACTTCTGAAGGTGTTTATCATCTTTGCGGATAAGAAATCTGCTCGACTTTATTTCTTCTAGTTGAATAATCATTATCCTTGCATATGGTAAGGTATTATTTTAGCATCTCGGGATTCATCACAAATGCTTTACTTGCACGGCCTACAGGAAAATATATTTGTTTTCTTGTTTCTGGGCCGTCATGTGGGCTCGAACTCACAACCTCACAGCTCTAAATATGAGGATTGGTAGTCTAGGAAAAAGATTGTCATCGAGAAAACAGAACATAAAGAAATTATTTTTCGAACATATGAACTGGATTTTTCAGAAGAACAAAAATAAGTCTGACAGAATTTCATAGCGACTTGGCATGAATTTAATGGCATGGCAGATTGAAGAAGATTTCATAGATCAGATTCATGTAGAGATGGATGAGGAAAGAAAAAGGACGTACCTCGAATCTGGAAGGCTTACGATGGAAGAACAGTGGCTTCAGACCGCATAAAGTGCCTGTTGCCATATCTTTGTAAGCAAAGCTGAGATGTTATATAAATATGCGGAAATGGAACAGAAAGTTTATGCAAGAAAACGACACATTTAAAAAAAAAAAATTATCGGATTCAAGAGAACAACTGTTTTATGCTTTGTATGCAGGAAAATAGAGGAAATTTTCAAAGTGCAAAGGGGCTTAGCAAAAAAATTATCGACGTGACTTGCATTATCATTGCGTCAGAACTGCTCTGAGAGAGAGAGAGAGAAGGGAACTGGCCCTTTTATTGGCTAGCTTTGCTACTTTGATTCTGTTATGTTTGTTTACTGTCTAAAGCTTTTAGCATTGGAGCTCTGTTTTTCTAACGGTTATGTAAGCCAAATTTAGTGTCTGAATTATGGGATTAATTTGGATAGTTTCCAGCTAATATCACACTAGTTATATGTTGAGGTTGTTTGAGGTTTCTAAATACGTTTTTAATATTATCCCATCGTGGATTAAAACAAACAAAACTACCCTGTCTGTCTTAAGACAATTCCCAATTTGGCTTATTTGACTTGATAATGTCCCATCACAGAAATCAAAGAAAAGTAGATTCTTTATTGATTCTATCACACATAATTGTTAGATGCTGCCTTCATTTTTTTTATCGACTCACCAAATTAAGATATAATATTACAAGATTGCCGAGTTTGAATCACTGGAAAAAGAATTTCAATAAATTAATTCTTTGGGCAAATAACAAGAAGAATATTTTTGATAATTTGTGATGGGAGATGAGTTTTGGAGGGCATGGTTAGAAATAGGGATTGTTGAGGAGGCTTGTAAAGCAGAGTAGGAGAGGAATATCGAATGATAAATTTTGATTGCTTAACTAAAATCGACCTTTTCAACAAAATAGTGATTCAAATTTGAATCCAATCCAATCCTAATTTCACAAAATTCACCCCTTTTATGTTTACTTAATATGATTTAAACTTCTTTTCGATTTACTTTCTTTTCTCTCTTTCATTTTCTTTAATTTGTTTATTTCATTTTGTTTCCATCAACTCCTGATTTCACTGTGGCAATGATTTAACTACAAGCAATCATGAAGGTGCTACCACAATTAAGTACAGACAAGCCAAATCCAGGAAAGAAGGGGCAATGCTGATGAGTTATTATTTTCCCAATGCCTTGAATTTATTCTATTTGCTCCCGATGATACATATGAAAATGAATTTGAGGGCATGCAAACTATACATTTTGAAATTATTATATAGAACTTATACTATATAAGCAATTTTTTGGAGATGTCGAACATGCTGTTGAACATTATTTAGATTACATTCCTGACGATCAAATGAATTGGAAAGGTGACGCATAGTCTTTTTTCATCCACCTCAAATTGCTGAAGAGCCAAGTAGGACATCTGGTCTATACATTCACAACTTCATTTACCTCCTGATCTTTCTTAAGCTGCCTTGATTTTGATGAAATTTTACATTGTTTGTCTCTTGACAACTCTTGGAATAGAGCCCTTCACTTGTTTATTTTCTGATGCGATTTTCTTGATTGCTGCTGGAGCTAAACCACTAGCTGCAGTTCTTTCTGCAATTCTTTTCTGGCGCAGAATCAACAATTCTTCCATTTTCTTCCGAATCTCTTCTTCCTGTTCATAAGCATGTGTAATAAGAGTTTGAAACACTGGTGAAAAGTAATAATAGAACATTTTGATTGAGCAATCAAGATATAATACCTGCTCCAGCTTGTTCTTTTGAACCACGGGCCTACTCACTAGGGATGGCTTTTTGGTCTTAGATAACATGCCAGTTTTGTTCACAAAGGGTCTAGTCCAAATTTTGGGTTCAACATCTTTACCTGGAACTTTCCTTCCATTAGATCCCTTTTTCTTGACAACAGTGCTATCACAATTTGAAGGAAGATTCTTATCAGCATCAATACTAGTTTCAATTCTTGACCTCCTATCAGTTTCCATAAATGATATGTCAATTGACTCAATTCCACGATCTGTAGCACAGGAGTTCCTAGCAGATTCAAATCCAGAGTCCCGTTCAAGCACCACATAAAGATCATCTGGTTCATAGGCATCTAGTTTTTCACGGTTTTCTTTTATGGTGCCATACTCTGGCCGGGAAGATGAAACTAGATCTGCAGCCATGTGGATGTCTGTTTTCCACTGAGAATCATACAAATCATCAATTGGTGGTCGAGCATGTACCATGAAAGAATCATCAATAACCAAATCATTTCTACTCTTCTTGGTATTCAAACAATCAACTTGTGATGACAGAACAGGATCTTCATTAAAGATTATGTCCTCATTGGATGAATTTTGGTTTTCTGGTTTCCCTGAGGGGTTGATAACAAACCAATCTTCTCCCCTTCCAGGCTTGACTGTGGACAACTCAGTTTCATTGATGATATCCCCGAGTCCACTTCCTGATCTTTCTATTCTCAGTGGAATTACCAAATCTCCATCAGTGGAATCTCTTCTCTTCACAACTCGTCTACAGTTCTCGGCATTTTCGACATCTTCCAATCTAGCTCTATCTTCATAACCACCATCCTTCTCAGTCACCAAAAAGGAATCACCCACAACCATTCGTTTATTTGGGACTTTCTCTGATTCCAAGTCTACAGCAGTAGTGATTGCTAATGAAGTTTTATCTCCTGAGCTTCTGACAGTGAAATGCTCATCCTGAACATCCATCAAGCACGAACTTCCAATTTCATTAGTTGCTTCCTCATCTCTCATAAGGAGGTTCTGGAAAGCATCCCACTTCTCATTTATCTTTCCTCCCTCCGATGGATCACTGGAATCTTGGACAGTGGCATCAGTTACTCCATTTGCAAAGCCATTGCTCTTCTTTGAACCATTTTTCCTATGAATACTTGAGTTTGACTTGTGCAGTTTCTCCAATGATCCAACTGCATCATCAACTTTCTGCCTGAGGGAATCATCATCAATAAAATCATCCTCATCAGAAGAGGATTCATCAGAGAAACCATTTTTTTCTCCATTTCTTCTCTTAGGAGTGATGTAGTTAATATTACGGATAACAACAGTCTTAGAGGACTTCTGCCTATGTTTTTTCCTGTGGGAAGCATCCCTAGAAGAGTTCTTTTTGTCTTGCAGCATATATGAATCTGAATTACTCTCTATATCAGAGTTGCTGGACTCAGTTTGCTCCTCTTCTCCTGAATCTTCAAGAACTTTTTCGTTCTGTAATTTGTCTCTTTTAACTGAACCATATTCTTTCAGATTAGAAGGCCACTGCATATTCATTGCATAGTGAGGAGGGATAGGCTGCATAGGAAATGGAAATCTGTGATATGGCGGAATTTGTTGCATAGGATTTTGGAAGTTGTACATATACTGAGGTATATGGTTTGGCCATGGCATTGGCATTTGAACTTTGGTAGCAGTTGAAGGCATCTGATCTGAAGTTGCCAGGACATCATCTGCAGAATAATGCTCTTGACATCATAAACAGAAGGATTGTTATTGGAAACAAATATCAACAGATAAAGCCTTTTTAACAAATAAGAATGAGAATCACATTGTCCTCACATATGTGAATGACACATAATGTGGTGGATGAGGTGGACATGGAAAGTATAAACAATACCCTTTTTGCTGTCAAAGCTGGCATGACTTGCAGTCGAATCAGATTTTGATGCATCTAAGGATCGATTTGATATTAAATTTAGTGTGATGTTTGGATTGAGGGAACTAGTGTCGCTATTGAGTACTATTCCTGATGTTCCCAAAATTGACAATTCTGCAGGAGGGCATGCCTCCATTGCTGCTAATTCCTCCATCCAAAGACCATCCCTGCACTTTTTCTTGCATAATTCCTTGAAATCAATGCATGCTTGCCTGCAGATAGGCATTACACAATTTCAGGATTAAAGGATTAATATTTTCACTCTACTTGGACATGTTATGAGTCTGTCCTAAAAGAAAATTGCAATTTGCAAGTACCAATTCACAAAAAAAAAAAAAAGGTGTCATTGAAGGAGCTCTCTTCCTCTTTCTATCTACATTCAAATGTAGGTGGTTTACTGATTCTTTTCCCCTAAACCTTGGTGCAATGGTTCTCAATACTTTTAAAGTCAGGAAAAGCTTTTGAAAAAAATATATGCTAGATATTTAGACTTTCTGCCAAATTATACCTTAATCGTGAAGCTCCAAATGCATTTGCAAAAGAAATTAGATCATCTATACTATCCACTTCAAACCCAGCAACAAGACCACTGGCATAAGCCATAGCTTGCTCTTTGAGAAGCAACATTTTCCGAGTTTCAAGAAGCCGTTGAAGTTGAATCCTAAGAATAACAAAATGACTGAATAATTATATAGATAAAAAGACATTTTACATATGAAGTTCAGAATTTAGCAATATGAAGATGAGCTACTTGGAGTTTTCTTCTGGTGTAGCATCACCATTGCTTCTCTCGAGTTCCCCTTTAAGCTGAAAGCAAATAGGAAAGAACAAAAAATATAATGATTGATATGATTTTCCAGCTCAATGTGACAATTAATCTATAAATACTGTGGCCGTACGATTTACCTTAGAGGAATCACTTGATTTCATTGTAATAGAATAGGCAGCTAACCCACTTACTGTGAAAAAAATGACAAATTAGCTAGCAAAAGGAAATTATAGCAACTAATTAAAGTTAAGAAATTGCAATGCTGGTAGTGGAAATATTTTATAAGGATTTATACCTTGTTCCAACTGTCCAACCACATTAGTATTTGACAATTCATTAGCTTGAGCAGAACTCTCAATCTGCAAGATTTCTTTCTCTAGAATGACGAATCTCTCAAGCACTGCTGGTGTGCTAACAAAACGAACAAATCTGCATAGAAAAGAAAAGAAAATCATCTTTTAGAAATAATTTTTTGAAGGAAAAACCGGCAAGCGAAGATAATATTTTCATTGCTGCTAATTTTCCTACAAATTTCACCTTCTAACTCAGCAGATGATTAATTAAGATAAATTCAATACAAGAGCAAATTATAGGATGCATTTATTTTTGTTAACATTCTCAGGAATTTAGCTAAATGCCTAATCAACCAATGAACTAGTTCAGCAGCTCACTAGCAAACTTCGGATTTGG
Organism: Balakata baccata; assembly: GCA_949630135.1. Classification (NCBI taxonomy): domain Eukaryota; kingdom Viridiplantae; phylum Streptophyta; class Magnoliopsida; order Malpighiales; family Euphorbiaceae; genus Balakata; species Balakata baccata. The sequence continues at coordinate 58,090 of CATIWF010039770.1, read as the reverse complement.
GGAATTATATTAAAATAGCTGGAATGCTTTCAGGAAAATTTTAGAATGAAATTAGACGGGTGTCGGTCACATCTAAGTGTGAATTGCAGCAGAATTAACAGCTGTGCTCAGAATTTACTGGCGGTTGCATACATTAAGGAACTAAATAGAATTGTGGAAGCAGTCAATAATATTTAATAAATTAATAACAGAAAGAAACAATGAAAAATATAATGTTAGATTAATTACCTTTCAAAAGTGGCTTTGGTGAACCAATGAGCAGTAGAGGTGGGTGGGGAGAGTTTGATGGAGTATCCACCTTTAGAAATCTGATCTTTAGCAAATTTAAGGTGGGAAATGAAGGGTTCGAATAACCCAGAAGCCAATTTCTCTGTCTTGCCTCCGTAGAAGAGAATCAGATCACATCTTCAAATTTTAAGAAACCCCACCACACATACAGAGAGTAGAAGGCAAAGAAAAAGTTTAGTCTTGTTCATTCTTATAATGAAACATAGAAAGAGCAAGTTAGAGAGTACCTGGTTCGAGTTGGGGTGAGTTGAAACAGAGCATAGTCAAGAAGAGTCGATGAGCCCATTGAAAATCACGGACACACACAAAAACAAACAGAGCTTAAAAATCCATTATGTTGAATGAGTAGAGAGAAAAAGGCAGAGAGGATTGTTTGTTGAAGAGTAAAATTGGTGTTATATGAAAGTGAAAAAAGAAGAAACGAAGAAGTAAAGGAACGTGGCTATGTCATTTTAGGAATTTGGATTAGTTGAATCTGAACTGGACATGAATACGAATAAATCCCTTTAATTTGATTTGCAGACAGACAGCGGGAGATAATGAAGTTTTTGCCATCTGCACATGCAAAAGAGATCGACGCCACTTTGGCTGACCTTTCACTTGGGGCCCCCACAAACAGCCAAAATATCACCATTTTTACTGTGGTGATATATATATATATATAAGTATTTTTTTTTTCTACACCAAAAAAAATTGTATATATATTGAAAATTTTTTAAAATTAATATGTTAATATTTCTATTTTTTTATTTAAAATTATAAGATATTTTTTTAAAAAAATATGGTTATTTTATTTAATTATAAATATACTCTTATATATTATTATTATTATTATTAAGTTACTGTCAATTATATTAATAAATTATCAATTAATTATTATTTTGGACTCTTAAAATTTTTCACTTCTTGCTTTAAATTTTAAATAATTCTTAAAATTGATTAACATTTTTATAAGTATTAATTTTATGGGATGAAATAATTATTTTCAAGATAATAATAAATGAAGAGTATTTTTAGAAAATATTAAACAAAAATCATTATTTAACTAATTTTTGACATTTTTCGGACGGAGAAAAATATGATAATAATAGTCATATATGTAAAAATATGACTAAATCGATATTTTTAGGAGGGAGGGAGAGAGTATTAATTTTTAATTTTAGCACTTGATGATTTATCTTCTTGGATAAATTTTCCTTCAGTTTTTTACTTCTATTGTAGAACTTAATGCATAATTAATTGTAAAACAAACTACAACAGAAATTCTTATTCTAATTAAGGAATTGAGAGAAACTGGTCATTAGCTAATTTAAATGCAGGTTGAGTTCATCATAGTTAAAGTCAAAGAGGTAAAGGAGTAGGAAAAGAAAAGCATGCATTAAAATTAGGCAACTATGTATGATTGTAAAATAATGACACCAATAAATTAATGATTGCAATAATTAAAGAATTGGGCACATGCATAAGCAGAAGAAGCTTGGCATGATGTAGGTGGACGTGAATCCAGCCATGCTCCAGCTATATATCTAGCATCTTAACCTCTTAGCTGGAATGCCACACATGTGGCCCTAATCCATACTTTTATACATACAAGTCTTTTTCGTTTCCTTTTCTTTTTCTCTCAGGGAAATAAAAATCTTTTTTTTTTTTAATTTTTTTTTACAAAAAAAAAAAAAAACTTTCCAACTCCTACCAAAATAATAATTTACCTATAATCACTTTAGACCAACGATTGGGTTGGGTAGATTGAGTTTGAATTTGAATTTGCCAATTTAGATCATTAAGTCCAGTTTTCGAATCCAGGATACTGGAGATTGAGTCACGGCATAGACCACATCTCCTCTTAAATGAAAAATTCTCTAAAATACTAAAAAGCTATTAAAATATTTTAAAAAATACATACACTTAAAATTTTTTTTAAAACTACTAAAAATATTACAAAAATACATTCACTTAAAAGTCATTTGAAAGTATACTAAAAATTACACATTCGATATGTTTTTAATATATCTTAATATATTTTATAAATATTTTAAATATATTTTAGTTTAATATACTTTAAATATACTTTAGTATATTTTGGATATGTTTTGATATAGCTCGGTTATGGGGGAGTTCTTGAGAGTTCTTTTTGGGAGGTTCAGATGGATAAATAGGGGGGGGGGTGGGTGTTGGACTAAAAGTTTGAATAGGTGGAATATCTAATGATTATTGCACTTCATTATTCTAAACAAATTTCCTATCATTTTATGGAGCTCCGGGTATGTTTACTAAAACCTAGCTAGCAAATGAAATTATTAGGAAAAAAAACTAATAAGCACGTCAAAATAAAAAAAGTTAAGTCAGAGAAAATAAGAGAAAATAAATTTTACGTGGTTCGGCTTTGATTGCCTATGTCCATAGAAAGTAACCGATTTTTCACTATATAAGAAAATAAAAATTATCACAATACAATAGAATTGTATCTCTCTTGAGTTGATCAAACCTAAACCCGCAATTTATTGTATTTTTTCTCTCACATGAACTAGAAGAATAATTATCACCTCACTAGAACCTCTATAGAAAATTTCCAAAGCTCCCAAAAGTGTTTCCCGAAACCCAAAAATATCCAAGCAAAAACTCAAACTTGCAAAATCCCCAAGTTACTCTTGTAGTTGCTCTCTTTGCTTCATTGCTTTAAAAACTTTGATCTTTTCTATATTTATAACCTTCTAAATTTGTTAAGCAAGAATATGAATACTTATCTAATTAGGAATATTTTTTCTAATCTAAGTTTTAAGTTTTTTCCTAATCCAAGTCTAAGACTTATCTAAATTTAAGTCTAATTTGGATTTCTACAATTTAAAAATCAATCCTAATAATTTTCACCTTGATTTTTGAATTGCAATAATATTATTGGCCTAAATTCCTCAACTATACATACCCGAATCAGAACTTGGTCCTGCACCCTGATTCTAAACATGGCTAATATACTATGTGTAGTTGAAATCAGTTGATGGTGCTACTCGACTTTGGAAAGAGACCTCAATCTCTCATTTTAATCACCAGCATGTTTCACTCATTTAAAACCATCTACACATTAAAAACTATTCATGCATACAACCCGTTTCCAACCAATTTTTGAGGTCTTTACTGTATTACCAATTAGATGGTATACCTTTTCATGCAATTTTCCTTTCATCAAGATCACACAACCTTGAGTAACCATTAAAATTCCACCTTTAGCATTGTAACTAAAGCCCTAGAAATCTAACATACTTAGAAAAATTAAATTCTTGCACATCTTTGGAATGTATACCACATCCTCCAAAGTCATCACCACTCCATTATACATTTTGATTTTCACATTACCAACACTCATGACTTTTACCTTAGAATTATTACTCAATTTTAAGGTACTAGTTAACCCTTATTGGAGTGTATCAAAATAATCCCCCGTGAAGCAAATATGAGAAACACAACAAAAATCTAAAAGCCAACCATCATAGACAGATGTATCATTCCCTTAGGTGATTACATGGTCATCTTCATCATCCCAAGCAAGAGAAACTAAATTATTATCTTCATCATGTTTCTTACTTTATCCGACATTCCCTTTTGTAATGTCCATACTCCTTGCATCTGAAGCACTGAATATCATTCAATTTCTTGACTTTGGATTTAGACCTGTCTTGCTTAGACCTCCCCCCCCCCCCCCAAATGTCATTAGCTCACCCTATTTGACTCATGCCTTGAGAAACCAATGTCTTATCATCTCTATCATCACTTTTGGCTTTCCTTCGAGTTTTAAGAGATACCAATTGCGCCTAAAAAAATTCATAGTCACATAATCTTTTTCCACAATTAACGAGTCAATAAAATTCTCATAAGAGTCAAAGAGTGAGAAAAGAAACATCAGCGCCTTATCTTCTTCCTCAATCTTAACATCAATTTTCTTTAATTGATATAATATTCCATTGAATTCATTCATATATTCCACCAAATTTCCGCCTTCCATCATCCGTAGCCTATATAACTTCCGCTTTAAATGCAATTTATTGGTCAAACTTTTAGTCAAATAAATTTTTTTCAGTTTGTCCCAAATGACTACGGCAAAATTCTCTTCAATAATATTATTTATAATGTTATTAACGATGCAAATACATATAGTACTAACACATCTTTCATTGAACTCTTTCCATTCTTCATTGCTCATCTTTCCAGCTTTCCTTTATCCTTTCCCTTCAACGCTTTTGCTAGGCCTTGTTGAACTAGGAGATTCTTCACCCTTTTTTACCAGAGTAAAATTGCTTGTTCTATCATATTTTTCTACTGTAAAAAGTGATGATGAATTGCCCGACATGCTTAGTAAATATTAATCAAAACTAGCTTTGATACCATTTGTTGGAAAAAACAACCAATAAGCACGTCAAAATAAAAAATCATAGTCTATATAACTTCCTCAATCTTAACATCAATTTTCTTTAATTGATCTAATATTCCATTGAATTCATTTATATATTCCACCACATTTCCATCTTCCATCATCCGTAGCCTATATAACTTCCGCTTTAAATGCAATTTATTGGTCAAACTTTTAGCCAAATAAATTTTTTTCAGTTTGTCCCAAATGACCACGGCAGAATTCTCTTCAATAATATTATTTATAATGTTATTAACGATGCAAAGACATATCGTACTAATACATCTTTTATCAAACTCTTTCTAATCTTCATTACTCATCTTTCCAGCTTTCCTTTCTCTTTTCCCTTCAACGCTTTTACTAGTCCTTGTTGAACTAGGAGATTCTTGACCCTTTTTTACCAAAGTGAAATTGTTTGTTCTATCATATTTTTCTACTGTAAAAAGTGACGATGAATTGTCCGACATGCTTATTAAATATTAATCAAAACTAGCTTTGATACCACTTATTGGGAAAAACAACCAATAAGCACGTCAAAATAAAAAATCAAAGTCAAAGAAAATAAGATAAGACAAAATTTACGTAGTTCGGTCTTGATTGCCTACGTCCACAGAGAGTAACTAATTATTTACTATATGAAAACATAAAAATTATTACAATACAATAAAATTGTATCTCCTTTGACTTGATCAAACCTAAACCCACAATTTATTGTATTTCCCCTCTCACATAAACTAGAAAAATAAATCTCACATCTCTAGAACTCCTAAAGAAAATTTTCAAAACTCTCAAAGGTGTTTCCGAAACCCAATAATATCCAAACAACAACTCAAACTTACAAATTCTCAAATTGCTCTCGTATTTGCTCTCTTTGCTTCTTTGCTTTAAAAGTTATGATCTTTCCTATATTTATGGGCTCGTAAACTTGTCAAGTAAGAATAAGAATACTTATCCAATTAGAAATATTTTTCCTAATCTAAGTCTAAGACTTATCCACAATTTAAAAATCAATCTTAACATGTTTTATTGAGTTTTCTTCTAATATGCATAATTTGGTGACCTGATAAACTTTATCAAATTGAAAATTTGATCAATTTATTTTTATTTTGCAGAGGTACAAGAAAGAAAAAGAGAAGCAGCTTAATGAAGACGGTGGAGATGGCAAGCATTCAAGATTTTTGAGGAATCGATTTCCCTTCGAATCAGCAGCCAAGGACTGAAGTTTTGTAGCTCATTAGTTAGACAATGATTCAGCTGTAAAATCCAACCACTGTGCACCAAATACTATAACCTGTGTTTTTAGTAGATGTGGATTATCTAACAAAGCTGCTATCTTTGACTGAGAGATTTGAGAAATGTGAAGCTGGAAAGTGAAGAAGAAGAAGCTTACGGTTCCATTGAAGGACGGATGAAGTGAAGAAAAAGAAGAAAAAGATGAAATTAGAAATTTTTAAAAAAGTTGAAATTAAAAACTGAATTTAATAAAAAGAAAAAGAAAATAAAGCCTACGATGTTTCTTAAAGAAAAAGTTTAAAGTTAATTAACGACGTAAATTTTTTTAAAAAGATTGAAGAGAAAAAGATCTAAATTGATCGATTTTAAAACTTAATTCCATAAAAATTTTTTACTTTTTTTAATCCTAAAAATTCCTCCTCTCAGCCGTTTTCTTTGGCCAAATATATAATTTTTTTTTTTTACCTTCCTCTTTCTTTTCTTTTTCTTTTGTTTTTCTTCTTCCTTCTCTCTCATTCTTCCAATACCACAATCAATTATGTCCACTACCCAAACGACCTCCAATTATTACGAAATTTGAACATCAATTAGCTTTCTACCTTCTGATTACTCATGTGATATTAGCTTTTTCAAAATCTAACCGGATTTGTGGGAATGATGAAACGAAAAAAGGGTGTCGGGTTACCTCTTCTATTTCTCATATTTTTTTGGTTTTTTTTCTCAAATCTAAGACTGAAAATAGAATTAGAAGATTGAAAAATCTTGGATTGGACAAGACAGTTTAAGTTCCAGAAACTACTATTTAAGGGCTAATCAGAAAACAATTCATTCGTCGGAAGTGCTGCGAAATCTTGTAGATCTTGCCATTTACGATCACTTTTAAGCCACTAAACTTGCATATTTGGACTCCTCACATCCCAAGGAATTTGTTGCTACCCTCTGATCATCATTCTACTATCATCATAAATTTTCTGATAAGTGGGATGAGACTACTGTACGTATAACTAATATATAACGTGCTTATAATTAAAATCCAGCATACGTATAATTGACATATATTATCGTGTATAGTGTGGTTAACCAATTAATACGAAAATTATTATTCCTTGAGACACTCAATTCTGATATATGACTAATAATTTTAATATAACTTAATAATTTAAATTTGATATAATAAAAAATATCAATATAAAATAATAAAATAATATAACAAATTAATAATAAATACAAATTAATTTTATTAATATTTTAGTTAATTAATAAATTAATATTAATAAAATTAATAAATTAATATTATTAAAATTAATAAAAAATTAAATTTCAATTTTATTCAATTTCTAGAAGGAATAAAAAAATCTGTAAACGCATGTGATTTGTGATGCCAATACCCTTTTCTCCTATAGTTTCTAGAAGGAATAAAAAAATCTCTAAAACTGTCAAAGCTTAGAAATTGCAAAAAATTATGCAGAACGCATATATTTGTCCAATTTTTAGTTGAAGACGAATTTGGAAAATGGTAATATTAGTTGCGGAATTTTCGATCTTCAACGGATTGGTGGTGTCATTTTTCCTTTACAATGATAGAACATTTTGGTATATTTAATCCTCGTTTTTTATTTATATATAAAAATTTGAAAATTAGCAAAAAATAATAAATTAAAAATAGAAAATGTTTCAAAATATCCAATTTTACTAAATTGTTTGGGAAAAATTAATACAAAATGATCAAAACCCATAAATATATAAGAAGATGTTACAAAAATTTGTATTGACCAATGAATGTTCATAACTCCTACATCTATATTTTCATAATCTCTCATTCCATTATTTTCAATTTTTATTATGTAGTTAATTTATGATTTGAATTTCACAATTAAATAACGTAACTCATCTTATTTACAAACTTATAAATAGATGCTTGATATAGAGATTTGATGAATGAATAAATTACATGAAAAATATTCTCTATAATCTTTATTTTCTTATCTTATTTTCTTACTATTTTTTATAGTTTATTTTCTTTAAATTTATAATACGTTATTAACACGAATTCTCTCCACAAGGTAATAAAGTATATTTTATCCATGATTTTTATCTATTACAATTAATAATGGTTAATAATCTTGATAAATTATTGCATGTAAAAATTGTTTCTTGTATATCTTCAAATTCTATTATATTAATGTTTATGATCATAAGAAATTTGTATATGTCATAAATTTTTCTATTTTTTGTTTGTGTGTTTATGTCTATAATCATATTTATCTTCATCTTCTATTATGTTGTATATATAATCACGATAAATTTAATTTCTCTTTTGTATGTATACATTTTTTATATTTCATATGTTTTATGTTATATTTTATATCATATTTTATGTTATTAATATATTAATATTTATGTATATTACATCATTTTTAGGTCATGTACTCATATATTATCATATATTTTATGTCATTTTTATTAGTAAACAAGATAATGAAACATTTGAGACTATTTTAATATTTGAAAATTTTTTCAATAGTTTTATTATATTAATATTTGTTGTGTTGGAATTATTATTATATAGTATTTACATTCATTTTCTTAACTTTTCATGTTAAATGGTTTTAATGATTGTAAAAAATAATAATTTTTATTAAATTGATATGATTATTATTTACTACTTATTTTTTTCTTCTTTTCTTTGGTCTAAATATGCTTGGAATAGATAACTTTATTGGAAATAATTTAATATTCATAATATGATATTGATAAGAATTTCATATTTATCTCTTTTTATAATAAAAATTTAATAATAGTATTAATAATTTGATTAATGTATTTGTTAATGTGCCTTAAATATATGCAATTGGACCTAATAAATCATAATGAGATAACCTTTGGTATTTATAATTAATTGAAATTAAAATATTAAATGAAAATTATTAAGTGATTTTTATTTATTGATATGCATATGCTACAATATATGCATATTATGTATGTTATAATTATGATTATTTAATATATATGTATATATTTATTTAATATTTGATTGTTTGTTTTATCATAATGTTGATGACAAAGCTTGCAAAAGTTTATAATTTATGACATTAGTAAAAATAAATTATATTTGTCATGAAAATTGGATGCCAATGTTTATCTAAATACGAATGGTCTTGATAATACTAATAAAAAAAGAATTCAAGAATTTAATCAAGATAAAGTTAAGGTTTAGATTTTCCTTCGTCATCATCTTAATGAAAGACTAAAATATGATTATCTCACAGTGAAATACTATTCGTGATCATCTTAATGAGAGACTAAAATATGATTATCTCACAGTGAAAAACTATCTTGTTTCTTGGAAGAATTTGAATATTTTTTTTAATTGGATATATACCTGAAATACACCAAAATATTTGAAATAATTTAAATATGTACCTAAAGTATATGAAATTTTAGTTAATTTATATCAAGACACCTTGAAAGGGAAAATAGAGTATGTATAAAAAAAAATTGAACAAACCAAGATCATGAATTGTTTTTTATTAATTGGATGCATTTTTTTAAAAAATAAACTAGTGAGAAGATTGATTTATGAAAGTGACAAAAAAAAAAATTGAAGCATCCATATTATGGAAGAAAGTTTATAACAAAAAAAAATTCATTTGTGCTGAAATGCAATATTTTAATTATTTGATTATATTATTTTTAATATTATTATATTTTAAATTTTTGTTATCAAATAATATTTTTTATAATTATTTATTGCAATTTTTTTTTTTAAGAATATGGATTTTCCTAAATCATCGAAAAATTTCAAGAATAATAAAGAAGATATATGTTTAGCAGATAATGCTGCGATACATACTATATTGAGAAATAGAAAATGTTTTTCTAATTTGACAATGATGGAAAAAAATGTTAATACAATATCAGGTTCTGTAAACTTGATAGAAGGCTCTGTAAGAGCTCATATCTTTTTAAGTAATGGAACAAAATTCATGATTGATAATGTTTTATTATCAACTAAGTCAAAAAGAAATCTACTAAGTTTTAAAGATATATGTTAAAACAGGTGCTATATTGAGACTTATAATTACAATGATATGAAATATCTTTATATTACATCAATAGTCTCAAATAAAAAACGAATTTTAGAAAGATTGTCTATGTTATCTTCTAATTTGTACTACACTAGAATTAGTGCAATTGAAGCACATGTAATAATAAACCAAAAGTTCGTTGATATAAATATTTTTACTGTTTAGCACGATCGGTTTAGGTCATCCCGGATCAACTATGATGCGTAAAATAATTGAGAATTCAAATAGACATCCTTTAAAGAACCAGAAGATTCTTCAATTCAATGAATTCTTATGTACTGCTTATTTTCAAGACAAATTGATTATTTGACCTTCATTAGCAAAAGTCGAATTAGAATCATCTATATTTTTGGAAAGAATTTAAGGTAATATATGTGAGCCTATTAATTCACCATGTGAACTGTTTTAATATTTTATGATAATGATAAATGCATTTAGACGATGGTCACATGAGTGCTTCTTATCAACTCGCAACCCGACGTTTGTAAGATTACTTTCACAAATAATTAAATTACATACACAATTTTCAGATTATTCAATCAAGTCTATACATCTTGATAATGCAAGTGAATTTACATTTCAAGCTTTTATTGATTATTGTATATCAGTTGGGGTAATTGTAGAAAGGCCAGTTGCCTATGTTCATACATAAAATGGTCTTGCAGAATTATTTATTAAACACCTCCAATTAATAGCAAGATCATTACTCATAAGAACAAAACTCTCTGCATCAATTTGGGGACATGCTATTTTGCATATAGTAGCACTGATGCGCATTAGACCAATATCATATCATAAGTTCTCTCCATTACAAATATTTTCCATTTAAGAATTTTTGGATGTGCGGTTTATGTTCCTATTGCTCCACTATGACGCATTAAAATGGGACCTCAGAGGAAGTTGTGAATATATGTTGGATATAAATCTCCTTCTATTGTTAAGTATTTTAAACCGTTTACTAGTAATTTATTTACAACACGATATGCAGATTGTCATTTTAATAAAATAATTTTTCCAATATTAGGGGGAGAAACAAAGCAGCTGAATTATGAAATTATATGGAATGCATCATCTCTAACACATCTAGATTCTCGTACTAATCAACGTGAGCAATAAGTACAAACAACAATTCATTTATAAAATTTGGTAAATCAATTACCTGAAGCATTTACTAACCTTAAAAGAGTGACTAAATCACATATACCAGCTACAAATGCTCCTATTATAAATTGATTTCCCATAGGACAACTTGTTACAGCTAATGAGTCTAAAAAATGCCTAAAGTGTGGTAGACTAATTAGTTATAAAGATAAAATTTACAGGAAAAAAAAAAGAAATTATTCGACAAGATTAACTAATTAAGGAGGCAGAAACTTCTGAAAAGTCTAATGACATAACAATAAATAAATCTCTAGAAGAGATTCAGGTACATAAAAATGATAATAATGAAGAGATCTCAATAAGTTATGTCATTACAGGAAAAAGATAGAATCGAGAGAAAATAGTCATCGATGACATCTTTGCTTATAATGTAGCAATTGGTATTATGAAGGAAAATGAGGATATAGAGTCAAAAATAATTGAAGAATGTCAAAATAGATGTGATTGGCCGAAATGGAAAGACACAATCAGACTAAGTTAAATTCACTTAATAAATGTGAAATTTTTGGGCAAATAGTTAAAACACCTGAAGATGTAAGACATGTTGGATACAAATGGGTATTTATGCGAAAACAAAATTAAAATAACTAAGTTATAAGATATAAGGAAGACTTGTAGCACAAGGATTTTTACAAATGCCTGATATTGATTATGAACAAACATATTATCCTGTGGAACTTTTCGATACCTTATAAATCTTGTAGTATATGAAAGACTTGATATGCATATTATGGATGTTGTTACAACCTATTTATATGGTAATCTTGATAGTGATATCTATATGAAAATTCTTGAAGGATTTAAAATGCCTGAATTGCAAGATACAAAATCCCGGAATATTTATTTCATCAAGTTACAAAGATCATTATATGGTTTAAAACAATCAGGACGAATGTGATACAATCATCTGAGTAAATATTTATCGAAAGAAGGATATAAAAATGATTCTATCTATCCATATGTATTCATAAAGAAATCAAAAAATGGATTTTATATTGTTGTTGTATATGTTGATGATTTAAATATTATTACAACTCATGAAGAGCTTGCATGGAAAATTGATTATTTGAAGCATGAGTTTGAAATGAAATATCTTGGAAAAACAAAATTTTGTCTTTGTTTACAAATTAAGCATTTAGCCTATAGTATCTTAGTACATCAATTAGCTTATATAGAAAATGTCCTTAAAAGATTTTATATGGATAAAGTACATTCATTTAGTATACTAATGGTTGTGAGGTCACTTGATGTGAAAAATGATCTTTTTCGACCTCGAAAGAATGAAAAAGAAATTATTGGTCATAAAGTATCATATCTTAGTGCAATTTGTGTATTACTATATCTTGATAATACTACACGCCTGATATTATATTTTCAATAAGTTTATTGGCAATATATAGTTCTTCTCCGATACGAAGGTATTGCAATGGAGTTAAACATGTCTTTCGCTATCTCCGAAGAAAAATTGATTTGAGATTATTTTATTCAAATAAATCTGCATCGAAACTAATTAGTTATGCTGATACAGAATTTTTATCCGACCCACATAAAGCACGATCCCAAACAGGTTATGTTTTTACAAGTGGTAAAACTGCTATTTCATGGCTATCAACAAAATAAACTTTGATTGCCACATCTTCAAATCATGCTGAAATAATTGCAATTCATGAAGTAAGTCGGAAATGTATATGGTTGACGCAAATGACGCAACATATTCAAGAAAGAAGTGATTTATCTATCAACAAAAGAACTTCTACGATGTTATATAAAGACAATACAACATGTATAACACAGTTAAATGGAGGTTAGATTAAATGAGATCGGACAAAACATATTTTTCCTAAATTATGCTTCACACATGATCTTGATAAAAGTGGACAAATCGATATTCAACAAATTCAATTAAGTGATAATTTGATAGATTTATTCACAAAAGCTTTGCTCACTATAACATTTGAAAGGTTTGTGCAGAGCATTGGAATGCGTCGACTTAGAGACTTGACATGATGTTTTTATGAGGGGGAGAATACGCGATATACTCTTTTCCTTGACTAAAGTTTTGTCCCACTGAGTTTTACTAGCAAGGTTTTTAATAAGGCAGCTTTATATACGTATTATACAAGAAATGAACTATTTTTCCTTAACTAGGTTTTTTTTTTTCCACATGGCTTTTTCTAGTAAGATTTTAACGAGATATGTTCTTATTAATGAACATTCAAGGAGGAGTGTTATAAAGATTTGTATTGACCAATGAATGTTCATAACTGTTACACCTATATTTCATAACCTCTCATCCCATTATTTTCAATCTTTATTGTGCAGTTAATTTGTGATTTGAATTTCACAATTAAATCATGTAGCTCCTCTCATTTGTAAGTCTATAAATAGAAGTTTGGTGAATCAACAAATTACATGAAAAATATTTTCTCTAATCTTTATTCTCTTCATTTTTTATAGTTTTTTTTTCTTTAAATTTATAACAGAAGAAACAAAAAAGGATAGAAAAAAAAAAGCAATTGGGATTCTTTATTTTGATCATATGATGTCCTTATTTTAATTATAGTAGTGAACAATTAATTAATTAATTAATATATGTCATACTATACATAAAAGTGAGAATAGAGGAACAGATAAATTTGCCGCAAATCTAACATGATTGTATTAGTTAATTTTTTTATTTACTAATTGAATTTATTGGTAAATAGTATTAATAATTCATTAATTAGTAGTTCAATTCTACTAGGACTAAATAACTATATTTTATATATAAAAAAATAAATAATTAATATTATAAAGAAAAAAATAAATTATTAAAAATTTATGACTCCATGCTGATTTCATGACAAATATATTAGTATATAAATTTAACTCCGTACTGATTTTATGTTTTATATATTAATTTACTTTTATACAAATTCACATTTTAATTATTACTATGCATACTAATGATAATAATATTAATATTAATTTACTTTTATTTAAAATTTAATAATAATATTATTTTACTTTTATTTAAAATTTACTTGCATAGTATAATATAATTTACTTTAATATAAATTATAATAATCAAATATAATTAAAAATTATTAATATTTAAATTAAATGTGACTTAATTATATGATAATTAAAAGTAAATAAAATTAATTTACTAAACAAGATTATTATTATTATTTATTTAATAATGATGTGTCTAATTATTAAAAATTATTTATATCGCATATGGATAATTGGGAATATGAGACAAACAAAATGACCTTAAAATACTTATTACCTCTATTTTATATATAACTCTTAAATATAACACATCTTCATATAGTTAGGATATATGCACAACTCATATAAGGATATGTTATCCGACTTCTATATGTAAATGCAAAAATTTAAAAATTTTCAAATTCAATATGTGCATCATGGTCATGATGTCTAACTTAAAACAAACTATTAAACATGTTCATAATATATATATATATATATATCAAAAAATATCGAGGTTTACAAAAATGAGGTTATAAAAGTACTTAGCGCTTAAAAGAGCCATAAAATAAAAAAGGTCAATTTTAAAATACAATTTGATATTTACAAAATATGAAAAGGCTTTACAAAAGATCATTGTGTGACTTATACCCTATAACATTGTATAGACTTTGGTTCTTGGGCTGTTTGTCTTCTACAGCTCTTTCGACTAAATTTCTCCACCTACGTAAGAGACAAAAAGCACTCTCACGCTAAGCAATCACTTAGTAGTATACAATAATATAAAAATTAACAATACATATCAAACATGTGAATTATGATAAATATCCAAATCCATATTTCCATTGTCACATTACAAATTCCAAACAATCACATCATGATAACATTCGTCTGGTTATGCTTTGTCCACTCTGGATAATAAGTATTTCATCCTGAATCTGAAAAAAACATGAACCCTCTGTGTATTACATGTTGATCCTTAAAGCTCTTGCCCTCAGGGTATTCAAGCTTAAGAAATTCAGGGTGTTACGGTACCATTCAATCCTATGAGGCGTATCAAATAATCCATATCTAGTTTTCGTGTTTATAAAAAATACATATATTTTAACACAAAGTGCATAAGCATCTTCTTATTATTTGGTCAAGTACCAAACTCGTCTACAATATTCAATAACTTCATTTCCTTAGTTTGAAGCCAATCATTCACTCATTAATTACCCACCATTTATAGTTTTCAACTACCACATCATACATAATGGGCACAAGCCTCTTATAATTCACATATTCATGCCTTCAAGGCTTCCATCACATTTAATATACTTTTGTTAGCATTTATGGTTCAAGCATAAGACTCATTAAATTCAATATTTATGATTTAATCATTCATATGCTAATCACAATCATGTCATAATTGCAAGGGGTATTATTGTATACAAACCTCAAATCTCCACCAATTGACTGTACCAAAATTAAGCTCTTCCACCTCCTTGGTGGTTGCCTCAAGGATCTTGAGGAGCTCCTAACACAAACGTTTACTCAACAATAACTTTGCTTGCATAAAAACCATAAATGAAAGCTATAAACCTTATTCAATGGTTCTCACCCAAGATGTGTTTCCAAACTAGGTCAAAGGTTCATGTTTACTCTTTTATACATGGATTAACTTTTTAAATCACAAGATCTTGCTCTACTCTTCCCCATTTCGATCGTAAACTCCCAACCCTAGGTAGATTTTTGAGTTTCTCTTTTGAAAGAAGGAGAAATCAATGAGAATCAATGATCAAAGAAGATAGAGTGGTGTAAAACTTACCAAAATCCCCTTAGATTACACTCCAAGGTTGGATTTGGTGTTGGCCTCCTTCTTCTTTCTCCTTTACACAATCTTTTTACTTTCTTCTCAAAATCCTCTCAAAAGTGATGATCTTTAAGTTTAATGTTGCTTCTCTTAAGTATTTGAGTATTCTTTGAGTTGGATTCAAGCTTAGGAATGAAAAGGAAGCGATTATAGGGTTTTCTCTCATGTAAGAGTGGGTGGAAATGAATTTATGACTGAATGAGAGAGAACTTGGGTATATATATATATACCTGTCATCGAACACAAGTAGTGCTCAATGCCCTAAGATACCATTACGATGCGGCATAGGTTGTGCGGGACTACATGGTTCTTGCATAGTGCTTTTCCTGTATGGGTCGTGCACAACACGTACCCATCTTTAGCTGCACAGGTCGTGCAGACTAGCACGGGTTGTGTAGACCACTGACTACAACTCTCTCTTGTTTTTCATGACAACTTCTTGTTTTTATACTCTAAATATTTGATCATGATAACTTCTAGACTCATTTTGTGGGCATGACATTAATAATGGATAAATTAGTAATTTAGAGATGAACAAAGTGACTAGAAAATACTTACTACCTCTATTTTATATATGATTCTTAATAATGAACAAATTAGTAATTTTCATATGAGTTATAACACGAGTCAAATATCTAATAATTATGTGCAACGCAGCCAACCTGATTGTATTAGTTAATAGATTTAATTTTGTCAATTAATAATTTAATTTATTAGTGAATATTATTTAAAATTCATTAATTAGAAATATTCTATTAGAATTAGGTAACTATGTTTTTTATATATAAAATATATAACTAATATTAAAACGAAATAAAAAATAATTTAATAAAAAAATATTAGAAAAGCACGGTAAAAAAAAAATAATAGACAAGATAATTTGCATATAATAAATAAATTAGCAAACATAATGAGCAAGGTAATTAATGGGCCATATAATATGACATGGTTTTTTTTATATATAGTATGATATAAAAATCAAATATAATTAACAACTATTAGTATTTAAATTAAATGTGATTTAATTACATGACAAGATTATTATTATTATTTATTTAATAATGATGAATTCAATTATTAAAAACTACGTGCATCGCATGTGAATGATTGAAAATAGTGGAATTAGACAAAATGATCGTAAAATACTTACTGCATCTTATTATATATGACTCTTAATAATAGATAAATTAATAATTTGATAGAATTTGGGATAAACATGCACTTTTATAATTCATTATAAATAAAATATTATAATAAGACGAAACAAATTAATAAAAAACAAAAAAATATATATAAAAACTGATTAATAACGAATCCAATATCTAATAATCACATGCAAGCAAACCAACTTGATTGTATTAGTTAATTGAATTAATTTTATCATTTAATTTATGAGTGAATAGTATTGACAATTCAAATTATTTTATTTTATTATTTATTAAATTAATTAACTTAAATATTAATAATAATTAAATAACTTAATAAGTAATACAAAGTAATAAAAATGTGCTATTAAGTAATGAATATGCAATGAAAAATTAAATTCAAAATGATAAATAATTATGTTCAAGACAATAGATAATAAAGTTCAAAATGATGTATAATTGAAATATAAACATTAAATATATAAACAATGAATAATGAAATTCAAAACGATAAATAATCAAATTCATAACGATGAACAATCAAGTTTAAAACGAGAAATAATCAAACTCTAATAAAAAAAATTTATAAATACATTACTATAATTTGCTATACATAATTTATTATTACTAAAATCATAAAATACTAACTACTTCTATTTTATTTATAACTCTTAATAATTGATAAATTAACAATTTAATATAATTTGATATAAATATTCACTCATATAATTCATTATGAATAAAATATGATAATAAAATAAAATAAATTAATAAAAAATTATAAAATTACATAAAAATTAAATAATAATTAATGACGAATTCAATATTTAATAATCACGTGTAAAGAAGTTAATGAAAAACGAATATATATATATATATATATAAATGAGTAAATAGGAAGGAAAATCATGAATTTTCCATCTAACGCATGTCTGAATATAATCAATAATCGGTTTCATATGAAACATCGAATTATTTTTATTATTATTATTATTGATTTTTATGGACGTAGATTTTTCATATTTATTATCATAAATAATATTCAACCATATGAAATTAGAGTCTCATGAAAAAGACTTATGAGGACCCACTCTGTCAATTCACGAGTCATATAATCCGTACTTTGTCTTGGTGCGCACATTTTGGCCGAAGTGTTGATTCATTCTAATCCATCAAAATTAATATTTATCCAACCTTTTACAAATTACCGGAGGTTCGTTTGATCCACTTCTATATCAAACTTTATTAGCATTTTTATTATTTGCATAGCCGCAATGTCATTTTATTAATTATATCTACCGCGACTCTACATTTTATTATTTGTACAAAAATTATAAAAGTTTTCTTTAACAGAAAAATTATTAAACTTTAAAATTAATTACATAAAAATTATTTTCAAGTCATTTTTGTTGAGTTAGTTGTCAAATTAATGTTGACCTGGCAGGTTTCTTGTATATTTATTAAATTAAATTGAAAGTTATTTAAGTGGAAGAAAAATATAATTGTTTAACAAGTAAAACAAATTAAATTCAATAATCATTATTGAAATTAATTATGACGTGTCACTAGTTTTCTACTTAAGTTACTGATATATTATCTAACGTGGTATGTGTTCAATGATGTGGCATACCATGTCGAATATTACATCAGTTTCTGGCTACCAATTTAGTTAAAATGTCTAAAAATAATTATTGTGCAATTAATTTCAAAATTTAGTAATTTTATTGTTAAAAAAAAACTCCTTGTGATTTTAGAGCAAGTAATAAAAAAAATCCAATAACTATGTCACGTCCACTAGTTTAGGCTCTGACTGGAAACGTCAGACGGGCTGGAAGCAAGACGTGTCTACGACCGAAATACCAACAATACAATTAGACTCTAAATTCGGATAATATATGAAAAAAAAATTATCTTATCAATTTTTCTTGAATACCGGGAGAAAAGATTAAATTTAGAATTTCACAATTTTCACTTGAGTAAGGAATTAAGTGCACCGAGAGTGTTAATACATAGAATATATTATTTTGTGAGTATTATCATATTTAATGGTAGAAAATTTATTAATTTAGGTTATGAAATTAAAGAAATTAAAATTTTAAAAGTAGGAATTTAATCAAAATAATTAAAAACGTAAGTGGTTAAATTTAAAAAAAAACTATGTAAAAGAATTACGTAGACATAATCTTAAACCAAGGTATATTGGATAAAAAATTTAACTTAACAAAACAATATTATGATAACTTTAAAAAATATATATATATATACATATATATATGAAATAAAATAATAATAGAAATAATACATAAAAAATTATAAAAATCTCAATTTTTTTTTTTTGTTGTTAACCGACTACTTATTTCAAGTCCATTTCTCTCTCCTCCTCTTTCTTCTTTTTCGTTTTCTTCTTCTTTCTTCCTCCTCCTTTTTCTTCCTCTTCATAACCAATTAGTGTAACTCAAAATTCCTCTATATCTTCCGTTAGTTCCTTCAGTTTTACTTTTAGATTTCCATCATTTAGACAATAAAAACTCAAGCTAAAGTCAAGAGTGAAAGAAAAAGAAGACAGAGTTGTTTCAAATCTTCATATTTTCTTCTTTAGTTGGGTGAGTTTGCTTTAAAATTTCTTTCAAATTTCATTCTCTCTTACTTGTTTCTTTGTATTTCTTTATTTTATGAAATTATTTTATAGTGATTTGGTATTGTGTTGTTTGGAAATGTTAAAAGAAACCATTCTTGGGAGCGTTGACCGAAACTAATATGATAGGTTTTGAAGAAATTTTGATGGAATGTTGGTCTCGCTTGTGTGATGAAATTTAAATGGTGACACCAAAAAATGGAGGATTGAATTGGAAGATTTTGGGACTCGTTGAACCAAAAATAGAATTAGGAAAGTTAATGGATCAAGAATTAATTAGAATTTTAATTGTAAAAAAAAAAAAAAACAAAATCATATTGTGATATACAAATTTAAGTACCCGAAAAAAAAAATAATCATAATAATAAATAAATAAAATGATAATGACAATTAAATAAATAATAATAATAATAATAATAATAATAATAATAAAAAAAAATAACAATAATGGACTAAATTAGATGGATAATCAAATCTAACAAGGGAATAAATGAGTAATTAATCAAGTTGGGCAATTAACCATAATTATAGAAAAGATAGACTTAAAGACAAAGAAAGTAAAATGGAAATTTTTTTCAAAAATTTAAAAGTCTAATAAAATAAATGTGATAGAGACATGAAAAAAATATATAATACTAGTAATGATAATAAAATTGATAAGACAGTCGCAAAAATTTTATTTAAGAAAATTTATTTTAATTATTTAACGAAATTAATGTTATATAAACATTGTTATTTATTTAAATATCCTTTGTTAGGTGAACCATCATTTTAAGTGTCAGAATTGAAAAAAATTAAAAGACCAATAGAAGCGAGTAAGGGTCAGCTCAAGTTTGAGCCAACTTTATGCAACAGCTATAACTTTAACTAATTAATTTTATAATATCAAAATAATATGTTTAAGATATGAAATTATATATGGCATTGTGATATGATTTACTGTTCTGATATTGTGATAGATATTTGATATATGTTTATAACATATACTGTATGATTTGAAGTATGATTAATTATTTGACATATATGTATAATAAATGAAATATTTTGGAATAAATGAAATATTTTGGAATAAATATGTTAAATTATGTGATTGTTATAGTCTAAGCTCATAGATTAACCTAGATTGGAACTGGATAGACTTATTAGCATGCCAATAGGGTTATATGGTTACAGTCAAGATATTTATTTTTGGTCATGTGAGTTGACTTTGACCATGTGATCTTACTTTGGTCGAAATATTTGTCATGTGATGGCCATAGCCTAGGTAGGTGGGTTCGGCTCGGGTAGATGAGCTATAACCCAAACGTCTTATTATTATGGTTACCTCTCGTGTTTCCTAGAATCTAGTATATGTGGTTAATTTATGGGCCTTATGATAATGACAGTAAAATTTATGTGTTTCATTTTGAGTACTATAATTATTTTCTGATCGCATATAATATGACATTTTGATAATTGCTAATAATAAATATATGTAAATAATTTGTTTGATTTATTATGTTATTAATTTGTGAAAATATTATATAGATTTAAATTTAATTATATATGACTGTTATTATAAAATTTGTACCACTGAGTAAAATTACTCAGCGCGAGAGTTGTTTTCTCTCGCGTAGGTACTAGCTCAAGGGGCAATAGCGGTGAGTGGATAGTGAGAGCCGCCAAAACAGTGAAATCTACAAATGGAGAAAAGTAACAGCGGTAGCCACCCAGACATGGTTGATCTTTCTTTTTGGTCTTCTTTTTGTTTGTGAATAATAGTTAGAAATGCATTTTGTACGAACCATTGTAAATATTTTAGGATTGTAAATATAAATGTTATGGACTTAAAGTTTTGGAAGTAATATAAGATACTTGATGCTAAAAATATATTTTTAAATGCATATATATATAATGTGTTTTAAAATATATGAAATTACAAATGCTAATACAGAAAATAATGCGATAAAGGTCGAAAGTGACATCATCTTACCTGATTAATATTTAGGAGGGTAAAAGGTATTACATTTAGTGGAATCAGAGCAGGTTTAGTCATTCCTAGGCTAGTAAAGGATAGAAATATGATTATATGTACATGCATTTGCATTTAGATTTACGTAGACATAAAATTTATGTATAAGCTACTGCTTTCTAATGTAGGCCATCATTTCTAAATTTTTAGGTGAGTGAGGAATCGAGTTCACCAAGAACCTCTAGGGAAGGTGTTGAAAGTGATAAGTTGTATGACACAGACATTTCCCCATCCACGTTAACTACAGACAATTAGAGGTAGTGCATCTTCATGTAGACAAGCTCCAGTTAAAGGATTAGATGACGAAGATTTATTACAGAATGTTGTTAAATTGATCAAGCAAGCATCCAAACCAGTAGCACCAAAATTGAAATTTGATAAGTTGCACAAGTATGGTGCAACCGATTTTTATAGTCGTAAAGAGGACGATGTTGCAGTAGCTGAATATTGGTTAGAATGAAATGAAAGGGTATTTTAGTAGCTGCATTGTACACTAGAATATAAATATGAATATGTCATATCTCTTTTATAAGAAAGTACATACGATTGGTGGAAATCAGTCTTGCAGAAACCACAGACTCCAGATCCTCCTACCTAGGATTACTTTTTAGCTCAGTTTAAAGCCAAGTATGTGCCAAGACACTATAGAGATGCTAAGAAGCGGGAGTTCTTAAATTTGAAGCAAGATAATTTATCAATAGTAGAGTATGAGAAGGTGTTTACCCATCTCAACAAGTACGCGAGAGGTTTTGTAACAGCTCGGCCCACACCACAAGAAATTGTCCACTTTGCAGGCCCACGGCCCACTCACGGTTTTGCCCAATTGGAGGTTTCGCTCCAAAAGGCATCTCGCGGTGGAAGGACGGATCTATCCTGATAAGGATCAGGACGGCTGGACTCCTTTCCGATGTGGGATCGAGTGCCACACTCCATCTTAGCCATTGGGCGTTACGCATCGCCGTCCCCAATCCCTCACCTCAGGCAGGCCTCCCTCTCCTCCATATAGTCCAGAGCCGTCCCTGGCTCTAATACCAAATTTGTAACAGCCCTGCCCACACCACGAGAATTTGTCCTCTTTGCAGGCCCACGACCCACTCACGGTTTTGCCTAATTGGAGGTTTCACTCCAAAAGGCGCCTCGCGGGGTAAGGACGGATCTGTCCTTATAAGGATCAGGACGACTGGACTCCTTTCCGATGTGGGATCGAGTGCCACACTCCATCTTGGCTATTGGGCATTGGGCGTTACGCATAGCTGTCCCCAATCCCTAAGGACGGCGATGTGTAACGCCCAATGCCCAATAGCCAAGATGGAGTGTGGCACTCGATCCCACATCGGAAAGGAGTCCAGCCATCCTGATCCTTATAAGGACAGATCCGTCCTTACCCCGCGAAGCGCCTTTTGGAGCGAAACCTCCAATTGGGCAAAACCGTGAGTGGGCCTGCAAAGCGGACAATTTCTCGTGGTGTGGGCCGGGCTGTTACAAATTTGGTATCAGAGCAGGGGACGGCTTTAGACTATGTGGAGGAGAGGGAGGCCTGCCTGAGGTGAGGGATTGGGGACAGCGATACGTAACACCCAATGCCCAATAGCCAAGATGGAGTGTGGCACTCAATCCCACATCGGAAAGGAGTCCAGCCGTCCTGATCCTTGTAAGTGCAGTTCCAGCCTTATCCCGCGAGGCGTCTTTTGGAGCGAAACCTCTAATTGGGCAAAACTGTGAGTGGGCCGTAGGCCTGCAAAGCGGACAATTTCTAGTGGTGTGGGCCGGGCTGTTACAGGTTTGATTTCCGATAAGATTGATAGGTGTAGAAAGTTTGAGGAGGGTTTAAATGGTCCTATCAGAGACAGAATGGCAGCACTACAGTTGGAGGATTTTTATAAGTTAGTATCTGCAGCTGAGAGTGTAGAGCATGCATTTATAGATCAGCGGAAAGCAGCAGCTAAGATCAATATTAAGAGACCATTGCCCTAGTTCAGTGTAGGTTCATCTGTCAGTAAAAAGGCTAGAATAGTAGAATAGCAGGGGGTCGTTTTCAGTCAGGTTCCAGAAGTCAGACTTTATCTTTTAGGTAGGTTCAGCCCCTAAGACCAATACCATCATCTGCTAATGCCTCAGCTCCATCTACAGGGAGAGAAGTTACATACCCCCAATGTTAGCACTATGGCAAGTATCACTTGGGTGAGTGTTGGTTGTTGACCAGAACATGTTATGATTATGGAGCTATAGGCCATTTGAAAAAGGACTATCCTTTATGAAATTAGGGTATAGATATTGTTAGTTCTGGACCAGCCCAGACACAAGGATCCATGTCAGCCAGAAGTAGAGGCAGGGGACACTTTAGAGGAGGCCGATCAAGTTTTAGTCAAGCTATTTCAGAGACAGTTAATTGTCTAGGAACCAGTAAAATAGTGCTAACTAGGACATATGCCATGAGAGCTAGGGAGGAGCAGGATGCCTCGGACATCATAGTTGGTAAATTTTCTCTCCTTAGCTCAGATATATACTTTAATTGATCCTGGATCCACACATTTATATATTTGCACACCACCACATGATGGAAAAAATATAAAAATGGAGATTTTAGGATATGACATAGTGGTGACTAATCCTTTAGGTCATAGTGCAAAAGTGAATCGAGTGTATAGACAGCTGCCTTTAGTGATTCAAGATGAGCAGTTTCCTACTGATTTGATAGAACTTCCCTTCTATGAATACGATGTTATTTTAGGAATTGACTGGTTAGCTCGGCATGGTGCATTAGTGGATTGTCAGAATAGAAAAGTAGTGTTTAGAAAGCCTAGACGAAATGATATGGTGATACAGGATGACAAACAAAAATTGTCAATTAATGTAATTTCTACTATGAAAGCTCAACGGATGATTTGAAAAGGGTGTGAGACGTATTTGGCCCATGTCATAAATACCAAAAAGGAAAGTCTGAAACTTGAGGATATTCCCACGGTGTGTGAATTTCCAGATATTTTCCTTAATGATATCCCAGACTTGCCACCAGATAGAGAGGTAGAGTTTGCAATAGATCTTTTACCTGACAGAACTCCTATATCTATCACTCCTTACAGAACGGCACCAGCAGAGTTGAAAGAATTTAAGGTTCAGTTGTAAGAACTCTTAGATAAGGGATTTATCAGACCTAGTGTATCAACTTTGGGTGCACCAGCATTATTTGTTTAAAAGATGGATGGCACTTTACGACTCTGTATTGATTATATACAGCTAAATAAGGTGGCAATAAAGAACAAGTACCCATTGCCTAGGATTGATGACTTATTTGACTAGTTGAAAGATGCAGGATTATTTTTCAAAATAGATCTCAGATCAGGGTACTGCCAGTTAAGAATCAAGTCAAGTGATATACCTAAGATAAGCTTTTAAGACTCGTTACAACCACTACGAGTTTCTTGTCATGCCATTTGGTATGACAAATGCACTAGCAACTTTGATGGATATGATGAACAAAATTTTCAAACCTTATTTAGACCAATTTGTAGTAGTCTTTATTGATGACATTTTGGTATATTCTAGAAGTTGAGAGGAGCATGACTGACATTTGAGGATTTTACTTCAGACTCTTAGGGAGAATCAATTGTATGCAAAGTTGTCAAAGTTGAATTCTCATTAGAAGAAGTGAGTTTTCTAGGTCATATTGTATCAGCTGAAGGCATTAGAGTTAATCTTAGCAAAGCAGAAGCTATTCTCAATTGGAAACTGCCTCAAAATGTGATAAAAATTAGGAGTTTTCTTGGATTAGCTGGCTATTACAGATAGTTTGTGAAAGGGTTTTCATCTATAGTTGCACCCATGACACGACTACTTCGAAAGGATGTTAAGTTCGAGTGGACAAATAAGTGTCAAGCTAGTTTCGACAAATTGAAGGTTATGTTAACGAAAGCACCAGTTCTGATGCAACCCACTCCAGGGAAGGATTTTATGGTATACAGCAATGCCTCACATAATGGTTTAGGATGTGTATTGATGTAAGAGGGTAAAGTAATTGCATATGCATCTAGATAATTAAAGCCACATGAGCAGAACTATCCGACACATGATTTGAAATTAGCGACTATTGTGTTCATTTTAAAGATTTAGAGACACTATATGTATGGGGAGAAATGTTATATTTATACAGACCATAAGAGTTTAAAATACCTACCCTTACAGAAGGAGCTTAACCTTAGGCAGAGGCGGTGGTTGGAATTGATAAAAGATTATGATTGTGTGATAGACTACTAGCCAAGAAAGGCTAATGCAGTAGCTAATGCCTTAAGTCAAAAAACTTTAGCAGAATTGCGAGTTCAACTTATCTTACTTCAGAGGATTAAGGAAACTCAGAGAGATGACCCTAAATTATATGAAATAATTAAGACCGTTCATAAAGAGGAGAGACCTGAGTATTCAGTAGAGTCCAATAGTAGTCTGTGTTTCAAAGGTAGATTATGTTTACCTAATAAGACTGAACTAAAGTAAAAGATAATGAAAGAGGCACATGAGTCAGTGTATTCCATACATCCAGGCAGCAATAAAATGTACCAGGATTTGAAACCTTATTATTGGTGGCCAGGTATGAAAAGGGACATCACATAATTTACTACCAGATATTTGACTTGTCAGCGAGTGAAAGTAGAACATCAGTTGCCTTCAGGATTGTTACAGCCTATCTCAATACGGAATGGAAGTGGAAAAGAGTCACAATGGACTTTTTATCCGGTTTACCTTTGACCCAAAAGAAACATGATGCAATATGGGTAATTGTGGATAGGTTGACCAAGTTAGCACACTTTTTACTGGTTTGAATGGACTATTCTTCGAATAGATTAGCATAACTGTATGTAAATGAGATAGTTCGATTTCATTGTGTGCTAGTGTCTATTATTTATGACAGAGATCCTAGATTCACCTCCCAATTTTAGAAGAGCTTCCAGGAAGCATTAGATACCCATTTCAATTTTAGTACAGCTTTCCATCCATAAATTGATGGTCAGTCAGAATGGGTGATCCAATTATCAAAAGACATGTTACAAAGCTATGCGATAGAGTTTGCAGGCAATTGGGATAAATACTTGCCATTGATGGAGTTTGCGTATAACAACAGTTACCAGGCAAGTATTGGCATGGCTCCTTATGAAGCTTTATATGGCCGAAAGTGCAGATCTATAGTGTTGGATCGAGCTTAGTGAGCGAAAGTTGATGGGACCAAATTTAGTTCAACAGACTGAGGAAAAGATCGAGATTGTCAAAGATAGTCTTAAAGCAGCGAGTGATAAACATAAGTTTTATGCAGATTTAAAGAGAAGAGATATAGAATATGCAGTAGGTGACAAGGTATTCTTAAAGGTGTCTCCTTGGAAGAAAGTGTTTTTCTTTGGAAGGAAAGGCAAGTTGAGTCCCAGATTTATAGGCCCTTATGAGGTGTTAGAATGAGTGGGACCAATAGCTTATAGATTAGCCTTACCTCTAGAGTTAGATAAAATTCATAATGTATTTCACGTATCTATGCTCATGAGGTACAAGTCTGATCCATCCCACATCATTCAAGTGGAAGACATAGATGTATAACCTGATTTGACATATAAAGAAGAAACGGTGGCTATATTAGCAAAGAAAATAAAGCAACTCCGAAATAAACAAATACCTCTAGTAAAAATCCTTTGGCACATCCATTCAGTGGAAGAAGCAACATGAGAGAGCGATGAGGTTATGCGAAGCCAATATCCTCAGTTATTTACGGACAACCGATCAAGTATGATTTCGTGGACGAAATCTTTTAAAGGGGAGAGTATTGTCACATCCGCTTGTTTAGGCTCCGACTGGAAACATCGGATTGGCGGGAGGCTGGACATGTCTAGGACCGAAATACCAACAATACGATCAGAGTCTAAATTCAGATAATATATGAAAAAAATTATCTTAAAAATGTGTTAGTGAATTTTTCTCAAATACCGAGAGAAAATATTAAATTTAGAATTTCGCAATTTTCGCTTCGTTAGTGAGTAATGAATTAAGCGCACTGAGAGTGTTAGTACATAGAATAAATTATTTCATGAGTATTAGCATATTTAATTGTAGAAAATTTATTAATTTAGGTTATGAAATTAAAGAAATTAAAATTTTAAAAGTACGAATTTAATTAAAATAATTAAAAACTTAAGTGGTTAAATTTAAAAAAAAAAATGACTAAGTAAAAGAATTCCGTAGACATAATCTTAAACAAAGGTATATTAGATAAAAAATTTAACTTAACAAAACAATAATATGATAACTTAAAAAATACACGAAATAAAATAATAATAGAAATAATACATAAAAAAATAAAAATAAAAATCTCACATTTTTTTTTTTTGTTGTTAAACGACTACATCCCCCACAAAGCCTAAACTAATTTAAAATTTTTATTTCAAGTCCATTTCTCTCTCCTCCTCTTCCTTTTTCTTCTTCTTCTTTCTTCTTCTCTACAACCGATTAGTGTAACTCAAAGCTTCTCTCCATCTTTCTTTAGTTCCTTCGGCTTTGCTTTTATATTTCAATCATTTAGACAATAGAAAAATCAAGCTAAAGTCAAGAGTGAAAGAAAAGAAGACAGAGTTGTTTTAAATTTTCATATTTTCTTCTTTTAGTTGGGTGAGTTTGCTTTAAAACCTCTTTCAAATTTCATTCTCTTTTGCTTATTTTTTTGTATTTATTTATTTTATAAAATTATTTTCTGGTGATTGTGGTATTATGTTGTTTGGAGATGCTAAAAGAAACCATTTTTGAGAGCATGTTTGAAGAAATTTTGATGGAATGTTGGTCTCACTTGTGATTTTAGCTAAAATATTGAGGATGAAATTTAAATGGTGAAATCGAAAATATGAAGGATTGAATTGGAAGATTTTGGGACTAGTTAAACCAAAAATAGAATTAGGAAAGTTAATGAATCAAGAATTAATTAGAATTTTAATTGTTAAAAAAAAAAAAACAAAATCATACTGTGATATACAAATTTAAGTACCCAAAAAAAAATAATCATAATAATAATCATATATATAAATAAATAAAATGATAATGACAATTAAATAAATAATATAATTAATAATAATAGTAATAAATAACAATAATGGATTAAATTAGATGGATAATCAAATCTAACAAGGGAATAAATGAGTAATTAATCAAGTTGGGTAATTAACCAAAGTTATGGAAAAGTTAGACATAAAGACACAAAAAATGTAAATTGGAAATTTTTTTCAAAAATTTAAAATTCTAATAAAATAAATGTGATAGAAACATGGAAAAAAAATATAATACTAATAATAATAATAATAATAAAATTGATGAGAAAGTAGCAAAAATTTTATACGAACATTGTTATTTATTTAAATATCCTTTGTTAGGCAAACTATCATTTCAAGTGTCGGGCCGGAAAAAGACAAAAGACCGGCAGAGACAAGCAAGTGTTAGCTCAAGTTTGTGTAAACTTTATGGCAACAGCTATAACTTTAACTAATTAATTTTATAATATCAAAATAATATTTTTAAGGATATTAATTATATATAGTATTATAATATGATTTATAGTTTTGAGATTGTGATATATATTTAATATATGTTTATAGCATGTACTGTGTGATTTAATGTATGATAAATTATTTGACATATATGTGTAATAAATGAAATATTTTGGAATAAATATGTAAAATTATGTGATTGCTATAGCCTAAGCTCGTAGATTAACTTAAATTGGAATTGGATAGACTTATCGGCTTGCCAATACGGTTATATGGTTATGGCCACGAAATTTATCTATGGTCATGTGAGTTGACTTTGATCATATGATTTTACTTTGGTCAAAATATCGATTATGTAATGGCTATAGCAGAGGTAGATGGCTTTGGCTCGGGTAGACAAGCTATAGCCTAGACGTCTTATTATTATGGTTACTCCTCGTGTTTTCTAGAATCTAGTATAAATGGTTTAATTTATGGGTTTTATGATAATGACTGTAAAATTTATGTGTTTTGAGTACTATAATTATTTTTTATCGCATATGATATGACATTTTAATAATTACTAATAATAAATATATGCAAATAATTTGTTTGATTTATTATATTATTAATTTATGAAAATGTCATGTAGATTTAAATTTAATTATATATGACTGTTATTATAAAGTTTACACCACTGAATAAAATAACTTAATGTGGAAGTTGTTTTCTCTTGCGTAGGTACTAACTCAACGGGCAATAGTGGTGAGTGGATAGTGAGAGCTGCCAAAACAGTAGGCCCCAGACAGGGTTGGTCTTCGTTTTGTTTGTAAATAATAGTTAGAAATGCATTTTGTGCGAACCATTGTAAATATTTAGTAATGTAAATATAAATGTTATGAATTTAAAATTTTGGAAATAATATAAAATACTTATGCTAAAAATATTTTTTTTAAGTGCATATATTTAGAATTAATATATATATTTAATGTGTTTTACAATATATGAAATTACAAATACTAATCTAGGAAATAACGTGATAAACGTGGAAACTGACATTATCTTACCTAATTGATATTGAGGAGAGTAAGAGGTTGTTACAAACTATTGATACAATTGACCCTTATTAGTTATTGTGTCTCATTTGCATTCTTTCTTTTTAACTTTCCACTCTCTCCATTTAGAAAAAATAGTTTTACTTCCTATTTTTTACTGTTCAAAATTTTGAGACATTTTCTTTTTTTGAAATATAGTTATTTTATTCAATTATAAATTTATCTTTATTTATATATTTAACTTTTTATTATGTCACTATTATTTATATCAATAAATAAATCATTAATTAATTATTATTCTTGGACTCTTAAATTTTTCAAATCTTGCTATAGAGTAGCCCCAATAGAAGTCTTTATTTTAAATAGTATCTTTGTTAAAATAAAAAGTAAGTTAAAGCATTTTTAAATATAATTATTTTTATTCTTAAGAGTAAAAATTATTTTATAAGTCCAATAGACTATTTATATTTATATTCTTTATTTTACTTAATATTTATCAAAAGAAAAAAAAATGAATTACTTTTATTTTAAGCAAAAGAGAAAAATAACATACCAATAAAAGATATAACATGCATATAAAGTGTAAATGCATTAATTACAATTAGAATAGATAGTAAAATTTGACTATTTAGATGTAAATAGTTAAACTCGCTTTCTACTCTAAATTTTAAAAATAGAGTCAATTAAAAATTCTTTTTTTATGAAATAACTCTCTAAAAAATAAAGAACACCATAGCACAAATAAAAAGTTTATTGAAAATGCTCTTAAATAACTATTGAAATGAGTTGACATTTATATAAGTATTAATTTGAATATTGCAATAAAAAGTATGAAATTTTTATTTTCAAGAAAACAATAAATGAAGAGTATATGCAAAAATATGATTAAGTCTATCTTTTCCAGATGAGAATATTTTGTTAGTAATTATTACTTATTTTTTCTTCATATAGGAGGGTGTTTAAGATTGCTGTTGAGTGTTTTAAAAGCATATTTAAAATTTTTTTTATTTAATTGATTGATTTTATTAATTTTTTATAAACTATTTTTTTCCAAACTTACTCTTGAAAAAAATATTTATTTACCTATTTTTACAAAAAATATTTTTCAAAACTAAAAAATATTAAAAATACAGATTTTTTTTTTTTTTTTGAAAATGCGCTTTTCTATAACCCAATTCCAAACATGCATCCTTAGGATTTCATTCCTGCATTTTATTGGCTATTGTATGTAATTGTATAATATTCACTTGAATGAAAATCAATTCAAACATACATTAGTGTGACTGTTTCAGCGAAAAGGTTTAGAACTAATAAAACCAAAATGGAAACAGTATATGTACGTGTTTGAAGGATTAAGCATAGCAAGTCAAAATTTTCAAACATTTTTTTATTTCCTCTCTCTCTCTCTCTTGTGGCTGTCTAAAACAAATTTCAAAGGTATTTTCTCCGACTTACGTCCGTGGTCCAATTGAGAATTCTTTTTCTTGGAAATTAATCAACCGACTTTTTAAATCGTTTTTGCACATAAATTAACACCAACTGCGAGTCCATCAGGTTAATACCAGGTATTTTCATCATTCAATTATATTGCTATTCTTAGGTATTTCAATAGTACTACACCGTTTCATTTCATTTGTATTTCAAAAATTTTCAAATCTTTAATTAATTTGCTTCTTCAAGGAGCCATGCAAACTAGGGTATCCTCCACGTTCAAGAACTTGTCTCGTAAAATCTTGCAGCAGCACCACCCCAACCACCATCTTCCTCGGAGACCCAGTTGTGATATTTTCATTAATCATAGAAGCAGTGATACCAAAAGAACAATTGCAGGATTGCTCTATGATCATCTCTCAAGACTTGGGCATAATCCATTTTTAGATAGTAAGAACATGAAGCCTGGTGATAAACTATTCGAAAAGATTGATTCCGCCATCAAAGATTGCAAGATTGGTGTTGCTGTTTTTTCCCCTCATTATTGTGAATCTAAATTCTGTTTACATGAATTGGCTTTGATCATGAAGACCAATAAGAGATTTATTCCTATTTTTTATGATGTTAAGCCTTCTGAGCTTCAAGTTAAGATCAGTGGAGAGCTTCAAGTTAGCTCTCCTCAAGAGCTCCGCCTGTTTTCTGATGCTCTTCAAGAGGCTAGAAACACCGTCGGAGTTACATTTGATTCCCACAATGGGTACGTACGTTCGAAAAGTCTCATCGGTTTTCTAATAACTTATTATATTCTTCATATCAAAAATATAATTAATTTTTTTATGTTATATTTGTAACTTTTATTCACTCATTTTATCGCTATAATATATAATCTTGGACATATATAAAACATATTCAAGTACATGAAAGTACTAATTAATCTATATTTTTGCATGGTGTTTATGTAAATAGGGACTGGTCGGAATTTTTGACGACGGCGACGGATGCCATTATGAAGAACATAATTGAGGTGGATGGTGATACTGATAAATCATTCAAGAATCGTAGATATGTTGTGCAGAATCAGTACTACTGTAGATAAAACAATATCAGTTCTCTAATTGCACATATACCCACTTACATGACTGGAATAAGGATCGATCCAGCTTTTTCATTTGTTATTTTTGCAAATAAAAAATTAACCAATGTCTTGATTCAAAGCTTTTTTTTCCCTTTAGGGATTATTGTATAAGATCAATCCGGTACATTAATAAAATTACGATATTTTTTATTATTAATTTATCAATCTTTGAGCTATATAAATTATTATTTTGGGGGTATATTTCGCACGTAGTGATGAATATATAAACTATGAGACCTTTCACGTATGTTGTTTTGGGGTTGCTTCGTGGGGTAACGAGTTTGTTAGAAATACTAATCATAGAAGCAACCTCTTCATTTCGTTATTGTCCCTTTTCCACTAGTTAATTACATCACTCTATCATATGCTAATTAATTCATTAGCCAGAAATATATGGATCCCGACATATCATTTCAATGTCTCAGATTAACATATAGTTGAAGACAAAAAAGGTTATGCTCATGCATGCTTCTGACTTTAAGAGAAGAAAAAAAAAAGGGTCAGAGAAAGAATATATATATTAAGTTAGTGCCAAACTTTACCTGACATATATTCAACACCTAAAAGCAATACGTTAATATCATGATACTTACTCTCAGTAAATAATTAAGTTCAGGATTCATAAATAAGTTAAATGATTATTTTTTGATAAATAAGTTAAATGAATACTAACCATGCTTATGTCCCTTTTATTTAATTTTATGAAAAAAAAAGGATTATTAATTTTCGGTATTAATTAAATTGTAGTTTTACTCGTGTTCCTAATTAGCATTGGCATTAGCATTGTACTAAGGGCTCAAGAAAAGTACAAATATATATATTAAATTTGTGGAAACTTCTAAATGTTTTCGCAGCATGCGCATTGTGACGAGGGAGCAGAAAAGTGTAGCAAACCATAGCCGAAAAATTGGACCCACAATCACATAAAGTTTCGGTGCCTGAGATTGATTATTATATTAGGGGTAAGGGTGATTAAGAATCGAATCGATTCAAAATTTCGAACAGACTGAATTGAAATTATGTTTATTTGGGTTATTTGGTTTATGGATTGGAGTTCTAAGTGGAGTTTTGTCATATTTTTGTTGGGATCAGCTCAGACAATTTTTTTTTTTTTTGTTGTTATTATAATGAATAATTAATTTTCTATTTGAATCTGATTAAATTTTAATTAATTCGATATTGACCATTTTCAAGAGTTTTTGTGTCACTATTTGAGTGGGAGCTTTGATTGATACTTGCGGACCCCAAAAGATAGCGATGGCAATGGTTAGGGAATTTGTCAAAATTTATTATTGTCATATTGGTTTTCTAATCCGTTTATCTTTAAATTGCACATATTAATTAATTCAAAATCCGTTTATAATTATTTCTCTATTATACATATTCGTGGTAATTAGAGCTAGTCGCTACCATACGCCTTTGTAACTAAATAAATATAGATCAGAAAAATTGAAGGATTAATTACGCTAAAATAATCTCATTTTTTACTCTTTAATAATTATGGCACAACAAAACAAATTTTGCCGTAAAACTTCTAAATTACAAATTTTTTTTTTTTCAAAATTGGCTTCGGATGAAAGAACGCGGTGGTTCTTTGCTGATGTGGAACAAGAAGTCCAATTGCGGGCATTTCTATATTGTTTTTTCATTTTTAAAAAAAGTTGAGACTGAAAACGGTGTCGGATTTCCAGTATGGATTGTCCAAGCTTTGGTCTACATGTCAGTTTCTCATTGGAGGCTCCACGAATGCACCTGCATTGAGTATTGACTATTCACCTACTCCAACAATGGCGCTGTCTGCAATCGTGAACTCTCCTCTTCTTCTCTTAACAATTTTCCTCTTCGTATCAACCGCCACATACGCTTCTAAAGCCGAAGAGCTTGTCTCCAAGCTCCTTTCCCTCCAATCGCAGTCATATAGTATTTAATTTTAAGTGTAAAATTTTTTTAAAAATAATTATGTAATATCTAGGTTTATCATGTTTATTTTATTAAAATTTTGGCTACACAACTTTGTTTATATTTTTATTTTTAACACCCATATGGTACATTAATTATATAAATCATAACAGTTTATTATCTCAAAAATTATTTGTAACATAAAAGTATCTCAATTTTATTTTGTAACTAAATAGTATTTCTGTATTCTAATCAATCAATTATGTATTAGTTTTTATTTAAATTTATCTAAAATAAATATTTCATATTACACGTCTGTTAAAAAAACTAACGAGGTGTTTGAGATTACTATTAAGTATTTTAAAAGTATATTTTAAATTGTTTTAATTAATTAACTGTTTTTTTATTTTTTTTATGAAATATTTTTTTCAAATTTGTTTCCAGAACAAGTACATATTTACCTATTTCAACTTAAAAACAGTTTTTAAAACAAAAAAAAAAGTTAAAAATAAAAAAAATTTCTCAAAAACGTTTTTCCAAAATGTAATGTCAAACGTGCTCTAGCAAATAAAGACAGAAGTACTATTTAGTCTATTTAGTTACAAAATAAAAATTGAGGTATTATTGTATTACAAATAATTTTTGAAATATTAAGTTGTTACAAGATAAAAATTGAGGTATTATTATATTACAAATAATTTTTGAAATACTAAATTGTTACAATTTACATAATTGAAGTACCGTGAATGTAATTTATCCTAAAAAAATTATACAAATATGTAATCGGGTCTCTAAATAACTAATTAAATGCACACCTTATCTAAATCTGTTGTATAAATAGTAAAATTATTATTCTCATATATCTGTTCTATATTATTATTATTATTAGGGCAATTTTCATAAAAAAAACCTTGAACTTTTATTTTTTATCAAAATAATTATATTTTTCAACTATTAAATATACATATTTTTAATTTCATATTAAATATAGTTTTGGGAGGAATTAAGTTTAGTTTGATATTGATGTGTCATTCTGAACCTATTATTTTTTATCCAGTTATATAGATGGCTTTCAGACTGGAAATACGTCTACGTTAATTTAGTTATGTATATGTAGATATAGCCTACATACAACTAGTTTTGAACCGTTATATTTATATCTATGTAAACTCAAAGTCTTTTAATATCTAGCTCTATGCAGATCTATGTATTTTTTTAATTATTATTACATTATTTCAAAAAAAAATTGCTACATTAATTTAAAATAATAAATGTCACATATACATATTGTCAGTGCCAATTTTAAAAAAAATAAGTTCAGAGTATCACGTAATTGCCAAACCAAATTAAATTTCTCCAAATACCATATTTAATATGAAATTGAAATTATATATATTTAATAGTTATTATTATTATTATAACTTTATATCGGTGGCGAAATTTGATTCCAAGTTTTTGAAATGTTACGCTTAACTTATCCAAACAGTAACTATTCTTAATAAAAAAATTATAGTAAATAAAATATCATTATATCTTTAATTGTCATTAAGTAATTTCAAAAAAAATATTATGAACATACAAATTAGCAAATAAAATTATCTGTGTTATTTTATATTTTTTTCGTGGCGTTAGTTAATAATAGCATCTAAATCAAAAGTTCTATTAATTTTTTCTTCAATATGAAAAATCTTTAAAAAATGCATCAAAAATTTTTTTGTTTAACCATGATATATAAAATTTAAAACATTTGACCAAAAATAAGAATAATATTTGACTTCAAAATGTAACAAAAATAAATGAAAAAATAACATTAAAGAAGAAGAAAAAAGTTGAATTGAAATAGGCAAAAATCAATAAAAGAATAAAATTATATAAATTTTTATCTAAATTAAATAAACAAATAATTGGAAATTAATAAAATTCAATTAAAAAAACAATTTAACTTAAACTTACTTCAAACAATAACATATATTAAAAAAAAAAAAATTAAAAGAGTCATTCTATTTTGCTACTGTATACACTAAAAATATTTTAAGGGATAAAAATATTATTGTTTATTCTTCTATTAGATTTATAGTTGGTAAGTTTTAAATAACTTTGAGAGTTTAATCATACGTACTCGTGACTTAATATAAATAAAAGTCGTATAAAAATTAAATAACTATATGTCACTTTAACAATGATATTTATTTACTTTTTTTCAATTAGTTAAATTATTAGGGACGGACAAAAAATTAAAAATATATAAAAAATATTTTTCATTATATATATATAAGTTTTAAAATTTTGAAGGAGCGAGTCACTAAACCCCGCCCTGCTCTATATAATTGGCATATATTGAATTGAAAATTCTAAAAATACTCCATATGCTACCATCTATATCAAAAGATGGAAATGGAGATGGTACAACAGATTGTCTCCTCTTTGATTTTGGTTCCC
The DNA here is from genome assembly GCA_949630135.1 of Balakata baccata. Taxonomy (NCBI): domain Eukaryota; kingdom Viridiplantae; phylum Streptophyta; class Magnoliopsida; order Malpighiales; family Euphorbiaceae; genus Balakata; species Balakata baccata. The sequence goes on along the minus strand of CATIWF010039770.1, from coordinate 20,856 downwards.
TGTTGTTCTACTGCTCCTCTTTTCTTTGTTCTTTGTTCTGTTTTTTAGATTACTCTTTGTTCTACTCTTTTTTTTTTTTTTTTGTTTAGCTTTAAGCAAGAGGTTGTCTTGCTTTAATTTTTATTGTCTGGTTTTTGAAAGAAATTTTTTTGGTCATTCTAATCTTTAGTTAGGGTGGGTTTTTCTCTCTTTTGTTAATAAAAAAATTTGCTTATAGAAAAAAAAAAAGGAAAAAAAAAAAGCTGACCTTTTATTGACTACTATAATGATAAACTTGATTAAACAAGAGATATGCAAGAATGAATCCTTTTCATACATATTGATTTTTTTTTTTTACATTATAAAAAAAAAATACCAATAAATATTGCTCATATAAATTGGAAGCTAAATATATGCTAGAGAATGGTTACAATGTTAGGTGGCTCATTAGTTTAGGCGAGAAGTGCTCTCAGTATTTTTTTATATAATTCTTACTATACACTTCTAATAAAAAAAAATGATATCTTTTTTTTTCTTCAAAATACCAATTTTTATTATAAAAATATCAAAATTTTATAAATGAAAAAATACATAGCTTTCTTTCATTGAAATTGTATAGTAAAAATTATATAAAGAAGTGTAGATAGCAATCTTTTAGTTTAGATTGGTCCTTTTATTTGGTTGATTAGTGGGTTGGGAACTATTTTACAGGAAAAAGAAAATAATAATAATACTTTAATATATTCATATATATTAAATTAATATGGCATTTGCTTGTTTATTTTTTAAAATTGATAAATGATAAGTCATGTGTGCTATATATTCAACACAGAGACGCATTAATTATTATTAAATTACACCAGTATATATAAATAGAGATATTTATTATCATTACTTACACTATTCAAAAAGGACAGTCATGTATTTATTATATTAGAAGGCAATCTTCACTCTACTAATACTACTAATTAAGAGTCTGCTAATTAAATGAATTTGCAGTTTCATTTTCCTTGTAATTAATTTGATATTTCCCAGTTTCATATTTCACTTATGAATATAACTTTTTTAATATTATTTCTTTTTTTTTGGGTTATTGGACACAACTTTAATTAAATTAATTATGTCATTCAAAGCATTATTTTATATATATGAATGCCCACTTTGATTGATTTATTTACTTATTCATTTGTTTTTCAAATTAAAAATTATTTTAGATGTTGACATTATTTTTTTTTTATAAGCAGATGATGACATTCATTAATTTAATGATATAATGCTTATGAATTGCGTACATATAGTGATTTTTACTCATGCATTTAGAAAGAAATTTTTAGATAAATTCAATCTATAAAATTAATCAAATCATATAATGATATACGTTTATATATATATATATAATCGTATGATTAAATTGACCTATAAATAACGCAGTAGTCCCAATCAATTTAAAAATTTCTCTATATTATTGTATTAAATACATAAACAATTAAATATTATAGGATTGTTTGAATTGGACCGCTCAAAGGTGGATTAATATGAATTAAATTGAATTAATAATGAATAGCCTTATCATAGTACTGTCTTCTGTAACTTAGCTTTAGACCAATTTGGTGCCAAGTTATTTTCTATGTATGGTCCTGAAATTTGAATAATTAGTCATATTCATTCCTCTTATCTGATTTTATTTTTTTCATATCCATTTTCCAAAATTTTATTTTATTTGTGGAATTAATAATAAAAAATTATAATTAATTTTAAATTTATAAAATAAAAATCTATTTCATATATGATTAGATATTATTAGTTTAATTCACGAACTAGTAGTTCAACTTTTGTAAAACCCTAGCTTTTCTTTTCTCTCAACTTTTATCTTGTTTTTTTTTTCCCTAATTAACCATCAATTTTCGTTAAATAAAGAGGGTAATTTGTAATCATTTTTAGGCTTGAAATCCCCTATCTACACATATTTTTAGCAATTTATTTCTAAAATAAGTGATTATATATTACATATAAATCTATATTTTTTTTGTTTGTTTTTCTTTTCGAGATTCAATTGTCTTATTGAGGTATTTAGTTTTCGTCATTTTGTTACGATATTTTATTTTCCGTCTTCTTGTTGCAGTATTTTATTTTTGCATAAACAATTCAGACATATAAAGCATATTTGATCCTATAAAGATAACAATGTGAATTTATTGTAGAACTGTAATCGTATGTATTATAGTCACTATATTATTATTAAAGTTGTAGGTATTGAGTCAATTTATTATAATATTAATATGAGTGTTATAAACTTTTTTACTATTTCATTCTCTATAATTTTCAGCAATTTTATATCTATATTTATATCAATGTATTGCTACTTTAAATGAATAAAATTATTTATCCTTGAAAAAAAAAAAAGTAGTTCACTTTGTTAAATAAGGAAACATTTAATTTTCAACTTTGACCATTTATAATTTAGTGATAACTTTGTTTGATTTTTGAGAACAGCTGAGTGCTCTTTGTCTCAACTGGGTTGGCTGCACTTTGGAACAAATATATCATGTAAATATTGATTACGGAAAGAAATTTCATTTCAAATGGAATTAATGATAAACACTCCTGCCGCACAAAAATTAACTGAACTGATCAAATTAAATAAATTTAATTCAATCCAAATAAAAAATATTAATTTAGATAATTTCTTAAATGGTTATGGTTTTAAAATTTTTATAAACTGATTTTTTGGTTTGGTATTAAAAAAAATATAAATTCATTAAAACCGAACCAATAATAAAACTTAATTTTTATAAAATATATATACATATATACATGGTATATTAAAATTAACTATTTTCTAGTTTTCTAAAATTAAACTTCTTAATTTTCTATATTTTTTAACATACTTTTTCAATTATTTATGGAGAAACAAATTAATTTTTAACCTTATTACCTTTTCATCAAATAGTCTTTTTTTAATAGTAGTATATTGAAAGTTTTCATTTATGTCATCTATGTTTTCATATCAATAAAGTGGGTATTAACTAATTCTATATATTTTTTAAATGCCTTTTTATTTGTATTTATTAATTCTTTTTTTTTTCGTTTTAATGATCTAAGTTTTTCTATATTCTAAACAAATTAACAAAAAGATAAATAATTTTGAAAAATCGACTTATCATTTTGTACTTTATTGACTTCATATTACATTTTAAGCTAATATTTTGAATGTTTATAATATTTTAATTTGTTTTATTTTGACTATTTATTTATTTGTTAAATTGACCAAACCAAACCGAATCCAAATAGCATTAGTTTAGATATTTTTAATAATGATTGATTTGATTAAAAATTGAAGTATTTAAAAACCGACTTTATTAGTTTGATTATAAATTATAAGTTTAAACTAATCAAATCCGAACTATGAACACTACTAACAGACACAGGAAAGAAGATCATATAAAGGTATATTAATTTGGGCCATATTGACTAAAGTTTTTCAATATATATAAAAAAGATAGGACGGCTGCTGGATTTTGTTTTTGGCATTTCCAAAATGTCTGAACTTTATGGAGAAAAAACATATCACTTACTATTTTCCAATTACACTACAAAAATTAGTAGCTCAACTTTTCATTCAATTTATTATGATAACGATCACAAATATCCCCAAAATTTAAGTTGATATATATATATTTGCAGATTCATAACGGATATACAAAGCAATATGAAAGGTCCAAAAAAAAACTGATGAAGTGTTTTGTGCTTCATCACTTGCAATTGATATTGAAGTGGTTTCCTGAATTGAAAATTCTGAATTATAATAATATGAAGTAAAAACATAATTAAAAAAAAAAATGGTGAAAGACGTGTGCACGTGCAAAGCAGCACAAATATCAACTGAAGAAGAAAAGATATTTTTATAAAACCAAACAAAAAGAAGGAGAAAATTGGTGTTTTGGACAGAAGGGGTGTGGGGATGATTTTTTTTTTGTTTTTGAGTGGTGGATGATATTCTTTTGTGTAAACATATTTATTCGCTTTATAATCCAAAATTAATTATATTTAAAATTTAGTCATCGATATAGTTTTTTATCCTCTTTCAGAATGTATTTAATAAAGTCAGCATTAGAAAATTTTTTTAATAAATTAAGTTTATATTATCAAATGACCCATAATATGGAATATGAATTTCGGGGTACAAATGGAATATATATATATATATATATATATATATATTGATTTTAATTGGATTTGAATTGGAATTATGATATTTTGATTATATAAGAAAAGCATGATATGAAAAGCGCAAGGCAGTTCAGAACTTCAGAAAACAAAAAACCTTCGACCCTCAAAATCTGTCTGTTGTCACGGGGCCACACAGGCCATGTGTCAATCTGTCAGATATTGTCCGCTTTGGGAGTCCCACTAGACCTCTCACGGATTTAAAACGCGTCTAACAGGACAAGGGAACCTCCCCCTTATCTAGCCCAAGAACTTCCCCCAATCTACCGATGTGGGATTTAGGGCATTCCACTGAACCCCTCACATCCTCTCCCACTACGAGGGTCCAGTGTCCCACTGGACAACTAACACACCGGAGATCCGAGTTGGCTCTGATACCCACTGTCACGGGGCCACACAGGCCACGTGTCAATCTGTCAGATATTGTCCGCTTTGGGAGTCCCACTGGACCCCCTCACGAATTTAAAACGCGTCTACCAGAGTGGGGTAGCGGAAGCCAGTCCGGGCCTAACCCATCTATTAGATACTGTCCTCTTTCCCAACCCAAGGCACAGGCCCAGACCCACCCTCTGGTGGCCAAGCACCCGTCTCGGCACCGAATCAAGGTTTTCTTTACGCGTCTTACAGGACAAGGGAACCTCCCCCTTATCTAGCCCAGGAACTTCCCCCAATCTACCGATGTGGGATTGAGGGCATTCCACTGAACCCCTCACACCTGTCTCCACTTTTTCTGGTTGCCCCTTGTGGTCCCCATCTCCATTAACACGTGTCAATTTCCCCTGCTTTAGTAGACTACGTGTCAAATCGATGATCGGCCTCTCCATTTGCCACTTTCTCAAATTGCCTTACATATAGTTAAAAATAGCAACAGTCCTATTTTAATTTTTTAAAATATATATAATAATATATAAATTTATATAATTTTTATATTTATTTTTTCTAAAATATTTTATTTCTCTCATTAATTCAGGACTCTTCCTAAAATAGGGTTTGCCCTCCTACTACAAGGTACAGGCTCGATATATATTCTTCATTCAATAAAATATATAAACTTTCCCATTCCCCTTTACATTTTATGGTCGTTGTCATCATAAACACCTTAAAACCCAAATTACTTTTTCTCATATAAAACCCAAACAAATGCCAAGTCTTGAATCAATCTAAAACATAGGAAAATTTTTAAATAGATTAGATTTATTATACCAAATTAATTATATAATGACATATATTTAATTATTTTATTTTTACTTTTATATTTATAAATAAAAATAAAATAATTAAATACATGTTATTGTATAATTACATTGATACGTGAATAATGTGGTAAACTCGGTCTTCCTAAGAATTCCTCCTAAAATATATATATGGAAAGTACAAATTCACATCGGGAACGCAACAGCACCCACAGTTACCACCAGAGTTTAGATTTCACCCCACTGATAAAGAGCTTATAGTTCACTATCTTAAAAAGAAGGTTGCATTAGCTCCTCTCCCTATCATGCACCATCATCACCGAGGTTGATCTTTACAAGTTCGATCCTTGAGAGCTCCCAAGTATGTGTTTTATATTTATATAATAATTCTTATTTTTTCTTTTTTTGATCGACTTAGATGATCATGTGAAAGGATTCAATAGTTGAATTATTTAATTATGTAAATAGATAAGGCTATGTTTGGGAGCAAGAATGGTATTTTTTCAGTCCCAGGGACAGGAAGTATCCCAATGGAGCAAGGCCAAACAGAGCAGCAACATCAGGATACTGGAAAGCCACAGGAACAGATAAGCCGTTACTCACATCTGATGGAGCTCAAAAGGTTGGTGTTAAAAAGGCACTAGTTTTTTATGGGGTAGCTAAACAAATTTGGTGAATTCTATCTTGTATATTAACATAGATTATTACATAATATATATACATCAAGGTGATCAATCAATCCCACTAATATAGCTACATAATCGGGAAACTGAATCAGTCTAATAAAGAAAGAATCATAAGAGAATTACAGTGAGGAAAGAAATATATAGAGTTGCTAATCTTTCGTTCTGTCATGCCCCTGCAAGCGAAAGGGTCCGGGAAGGACACTAAGCTTGGTCCGATGAAGGAGAAAGAGCTTCCGAGCAAGGGGTTTCGTGAGGGAGTCAACAAGTTGATCAGTAGTGTGAACATGAGAAACACGAAGTAATTGGCGAGAGACCTGATCTCGTACGAAGTGAAAATCAATGGCAATATGTTTCATTCGCGAATGAAAGATAGGATTGGAGCATAAGTAGGCTGCTCCAACATTATCATAGTAAGTAGTTGGGGTAGCAATGAGGGGAATGGCAAGTTCTCGAATCAAATTAGTAAGCCAATTTACTTCAGCAGTGGTAGTAGCAATAGCACGATATTTAGCCTCGGTTGAGGAGCGTGCAATGGTTAATTGTTTCTTAGAGCTCCAACTGATAGGATTAGAGCCAAGAAATACAACATAGGCAGAGGTGGAATGTCGTGTATCAACATCTTCGACCCAATCAGCATCGGCAAATGCATGAAGAATAAGTGGTGAACGGGTAGAAAGGAAGACACCATAGTGAGATGTGCCCTTTAGATAGCGAAGAACTCGTTTAACGGCAAGCCAATGGTTGGAAGTGGGTCAATGCATGAATTGAGCAAGCTTGTTCACTACAAAGCTCACATCAAGCCTAGTAAGAGATAGATATTGCAGGGAACCAAGCACTTGGTGATACTCAGTGGGATCATGACTGGCAGAACCATCATCAAGCTTGAGATTCTCAGATAGAGAGAGTGGAGTACTAACTTCCTTGGCCTTAGGCATGTTAGTACGCTAAAGGAGATCTAAAATATATTTCCGCTGGGAAAGAAACAACCCATGAATTGTGTGATTGGTTTCAGCCCCTAGGAAATAGCTGAGCTTGCCAAGGTCTTTAAAAGAGAACCTGGTAGAGAGATGACGTGTAAAGGTATGAAGAGTGGAAGGATGATTGAGAACAATATCATCCACATACACAAGTAAATACATTACACAAGGCCCCACAGTGTAAATGAAAAGAGATGGATCACTCTTAGAGTTGTTGAACCCATAGGCTAGAAGAAAAGAATGAAGCTCAGTATACCATGCCCGAGGAGCTTGATGGAGACCGTATATAGCCTTATTCAATTTACAGATATGAGAAGGATATTAAGAGTCAATAAAACCTTAAGGTTGTTGGATGAAAACACAATCAGAGAGCGTGCCTTGCAAGAAGGCATTATTGACATCAAGTTGATGTAAATCCCAACCACGAGCCACAATAATAGCAAGAACTAAACAAATAGTAGATGGTTTAACAACATGACTAAATGTTTCAGTAAAATCAATGTCGGGGCGTTGATGAAACCCTTGGCCACAAGGCGAGCCTTATAGCGAGCAATAGAACCATCTGGGTGCCTTTTGATCGTATAAACCCATTTACATCCAACAATATTTTGTATGGGGGAGAAAGGTTCAAGGGTCCAGGTATTATTTTGAGTGAGAGCAATGAACTCTTCAATTTCTGGTAAGGACGAAGTGGTGATGTGGAGAGAAAAAGGTATTTTAGGTTTGTAAATGTTGTTTTGGGCACGGGTAACTATACGAGATGGTTGGACAGGTGAGGGAGTGGGATTGTTAGGAGATGTAAAGGATGAGGTAAAAGGTTACATGGCACAAGAAATAGAACTGGAGTGGTTGCAAGTCAAGAGAGGAGAAGCTGGAGTGTATGAATTAAAAGATAAAGATGGTAAGCTACTTACTTGTATGGAAGATCATCGAGCAGCTGCCTTGTGTGGGGAAGAAGTGGCAACAATTTGTTGAGTGGGAGGGGATGAAATTATAGATGTTTGAGGCAACATATGGGGGATAGAGGACGACACGATGATTGTATTAGGAGAGTCACTAGCTAGAACAACGACTTGATCTAGTTTCTTTTCCGTAAAAGCAGATAAATACTTGGAAAATGTATGATTGGAGAGACTTAAATCAGAGTATGACTGATTTTTGTAGGGAAAGAGATGCTCAAAAATTACAACATACCGAGAGACACAGTCGATTTGAGTGAGGATCACAACAAAGAAATGAGTGATGAGGAATAGAAAAATCGAGATACACACTCAAGTTTATGGTTGTTATATGGTCGTAGCCAAGGATAGCAAAGGCAACTAAAGACTCGAAGAAAGGTATATGTGGGTTTGTGGCCAAATAATTTGTGATAAGGTGTGTCATTATGTAAAACAGGTGTAGGCATACGGTTGATAAGATAAATGGTGCTTTGGAAAGCATAGGACCAAAAATGTAAGGGTACAGCAGCATTGTGGAGGAGTGTAAGGCCGGTTTCGATAATATATCGATATTTGCGTTTAGCGGAGCCAATATGTTCGGGTGTATAAGGTAGAGAAGTCAGATGTTGGATACTATGCTAAGCTAAGAGGGCAGAAAGAGCTTTGTATTCACCCCCGCCATCTATGTATAAGGTTTTGATTTTGGTGAGAAAGAAATTTTCAATAAGCTTACTAAATTTTGTAAAGACAGAGAACACATCAGATTTTAATTTGAGAGGATACAACTAAGTGTATTTAGTGAAATAGTCAATAAAGATAACATAGTAGTGATAATTGCCAAAGGAAACTACTGGAGCAGGATATTTGAATAAACAACTTGAAAACATTTAATAGAAGATTTTTGAAATGACAGTTTATGGCTTTTATTACAAAGGCACGAGTCACAAACTTTATTTGAAGAAGAACTAGATGAAAGATATATTACTGCTAGCTAAGATTTTTTGTTGAACTAAAGGAGTAGGATGACCAAGACGTTGATGCCATAAATGAGAAGAAAGAGCAACTGAGGTGGAAGGAGTAGCACTGGATGATTGATTATGAGAATCTGAAGGTGACCATTCATACAAGTTGTGCTTACTCCGGCCTTTCGCCAAGGATGCCCCCGTACTCAAATCCTTCATAAGAAAATAGTTAGGAAAAAACTTAATTGAAGTGTTATTTTGTTTACAGAATTGAGAGACAAATATTAAGTTTTTTTTTTTATCAAGGGTGCACACAAAACATTTTCTAATGTAACAGAGGCAGTAGGAGAATCAATTGAAGAGCATCCAATATGAGAGATAGATATTCCATTACCATTACCAACTACAACATCCACTTTGCCAATATAGTCTGAGTGCATGGAGAGATTCTTGAGGTCAGAGGTAATATGATGTATGGGGCTCGAATCAAGTACCCAGTTGTTTCTAATTTGTCTTGAGTCTTCTTCAACAAGATTTGCTCGAGGCCGAAAAGCATATGCAGATGGCTTTCCACAAGAACGATAATTTTTTGCACCATTTCCTAGTTTGTCACAGAGTTGATAAACAATGCCAGGTTGGCTAGGATTTCTCTTATGAATACTTGAATGCCATGAGGGTGAATATAATTGAAAATTGGATGAACTCATACCTCGCCCATAAGAAGGTGACTGCTGATTAAACTGTAAGTGGTTAGACTGAAGGTTTTGTCTACCCAAAGTGTTCTCTGTGCTGTGCACGCTATTATTATAGCCTTCGCGATGCCCTCCGCGGCCACCACAACCTTTATTATTGGATTGCTTTTAGGTAAGTTATGTTGTGACTTGTACTTCATCCTCTTTTAGTTCTCCATGATTGCGAATCAATTCTTCAAGTAATTTATCATAGAGATCTTCGAAAGAGATAAGACTATCACGAACGTAGACTGCTGCTGTGAGTTCTTTGAATTCATCGCCCAAACCATTCAGGGTGTATGACATGATTTGAGCATCATTTAAAGGATGCCCACTGTAAGCAAGATCGTCAACAAGGCTTTTTACTTATATAAGTAGCAACAATTTTCCCTTTCTTTTTATTTTACATAAGGGAAGCCAAAATAGTGAGCATTTGTGTATTGGAGTGATTAGCAAAACTTGTTTCCAATTTCTTCCAGGCATCTGCAGAAGTGGAGCTGTTGTTTATTGTCAGGCTAATTGCGGTATTGACAGTGACTTGAATGGCAAGAAGAACAAGCCGATCTTGTCGAGTCCATAAGAGATATCCAGGGTCAGTTTGCCGCGGGCATGGGTAAGTTCCATAAACATAACTAAGAAGCCCATAACCGAAGAGCAGATTGGTCATTTGGGATTTCCAGGAAGCGAAGTTTCCTACCATTCTTTGCAAGCTTAAATGGAATATGAGAAGAGGCATTAAGAGATATCAGATTTCCAATAGCAAAAGGAAGATTACCTGGGGTTGTGGTATTTATCGGGGTTGAGACAATGACAGGATCTCCAGAAGCAGTTACCGAGGCTGTCGGCGCAGTGATGGATGCCTAAGAGTTCTTCATTTTAGTTGCAGAAGGAAGAACAGAATAGTAGAGTATCAAGCTCTATTCACAAGATAGAGATGGCTCTGATACCATGAACAAATTTAGTAAATTCTCTCTTGTATATTAACATAGATTATTACATAATATATATACATCAAGGTGATCAATTAGTCCCACTAATATAGCTACATAATCGGGAAACTGAATTAGCCCAATAAAGAAAGAATCATAAGAGGATTACTGTGAGGAAAGAAATAAATATAGTTGCTAATCTTTCGTTCTGTCAGTAGCCCCCTAAAGGAATTAAAACCAATTGGATTATGCATGAATATTGCCTTGTTGATCATCTTTCTTCCTCCTCCAAATCTCCTCCTGCTACTGTTGATTTACCTGCAGTTAACAAGAAAGCTTCTTTAAGAGTATTTATATGTAGATATGTTGATTATTATTAATTTATATATGAATTTTATATGATTAATTCACCTTTTTTTTTAAATTTTAATTTGATATTGTTATTATTGTTTATTAATTTATAGCTTGATGATTGGGTTTAATGTCGGATTTACAAGAAAAACAACTCACAAAGACCTATGGAGAGGGAAAAAGATGATTCAATGGAGGGATTTTTTGCAATAGTGCTACCCATGAACATGAGCCCAAAACCTTCTACTGCTGCTTCAGTTGTTGAAAATGAAGAAAATTTCTTTGAAGGAATACGAACAGCAAATGGGTTGCAAAATAGCTCCACCAATTCCCATCATCACTTACCACCTCCTTCGGTTTCTACTTCTATTTCAAATATTGTTGCTCTAAAACGTGGGCCACCATCTCAGTATTGGGTGAATGAATGTGGTGCAGGTAGAGGAGGACGATCATCATCTATATCCATGGGAACTAATTCTTCAGCGAAGCCTTTCATGGCGATCTCAATAGTTGCAGCACTGCTAATAATAATAATTTGGGTGAAATTAATGGTGCACCCTTAGTTGGAGATTTTCAAAATCATAGACATAATGAGTGTGACGGTCATCATGCTCGTGATGGATTATGAGGATGATGGTCATGAATATGACGATCATCATGCTCGCGATGGACTATGAGGATGATGGTCACAAATATAACAATCATCATGCTCGCAATGCTTCCAGAAATGTTCATTGCTGTCATGAGTGTGACAGTCATCATGCTTGTGAAGAAGCTAGAGCATTGGGATTGCTTGGCATTGTCACGAGCATGACAGTCATCATGCTCGCGACGACTTGCGATCATGCACGAATTTCCATTGTGCTGAAATTCATTTTTCAAATTGGATTCTATCTAAAACCACGAATTTAAGCTAGGAACAAATAAAATTAACTATTCCAATCATATTAGGAGTCTATAAATGTATTTTAAGCTACAAAAACACAACAAATCAATATTCAAAGAAATTACAAATTTTACTAGTTTTTAATACTTTTAAAATATATACAAAGGTTGCTATGATTAGAGATCACGTTCTATAAGTGCTCTCTATAACTTCATTGTATCTTAAAGAAAGAACAAATTCACCTTTAGGAAAGTGGCATATTGATACACGCCTTGAAGTTATTAATACTCGATATCTCCAGAGAACCAAATCTCAACAATCTAAAGGTGAATTCAGCTTGTATCAATGGCTTCTCTAAAGGATTTGACAACCAACATTATCAAGCTAGAATGATTCGATGGTAGGAATTTCACAAGATGGCAGAAATAAGTCCATTTTCTATTGGTAACAATTCAAGTTGCCTACGTCCTTAATACTGCTAGACTAGCTAAATAGGAGAATAAAATCATTACTCAAACTTGTAGGTAAAAGTGGGACACAAATGATGACATATGTTTGAGGCCATATTCTCAACGCCATGTGTAACTCCCTCTTTAATATCTATCATCCAATTAAGACTGCAAAGGAGCTGTGGGATAAGCTTGAGGTAAGGTATATGTAAGAAGACATAACAAGTAAGAAATTTTTGATTTTTTATTTCACTAATTATAAAATGGATAATAATAGGCTAGTAATAGAGCAATTCTTTGAAATTGAAATAATTCTTAACCACTTTACTCTACATAGTATGTATATGGATTCATGCATAAATTATTTCATCTATTATTAATAAATTGCCTCCATCTTGAAAAGAATTTAAAAGAACTCTCAAACATGAAAATGGCGAAATAACTTTGATAAATTGGCTCATAAAATTTGTGTGGAAGCTGAAATATGCATGCAAGAAAAAATGAAAGAATTTGAAAGTCAGATATCCAAAATGTATGTAGTTGAGAAAGGAAAACTCTAAAATCCTTCAAACAATCCTGGAAACAAAAGGTTAAATAATGGCAATAGTCAACCGAAAAACAAGAAAAAGAAATGTTAATATTTCTTTTACAAGAAAGAAGGGTAAGGAGGCGAAAAACTAATTTTAGTTCAATTTTCATGATGATTGGATATCGTTTGGGTGATAGATAAAGTTGGTAGTAATGTAGGAAAAACAAAAGAGATGAGAGAGAAGAAGAAAAAATTGGAAATAAATTATATTGAATTGATGTTTAGAAAGTAAAAATACTTTCCAAAGATACTTGACTTGTTGCTGTTTTATATTGGAAATTTATAATATAAAAAAAATCAAGCGAATTTTACAAAAATAGAAAAAAAAAACACGGATAAATATTTACAGAACTATAACCTTTTAATTTTTTTTCAAAAATAATGTGTGCCTAAAAGTTTTTTTCAAAAGTAACACGAAGCGCCTAAAAATATTACAATAATATCAAAAATCAGGGTTTATAAAAAATTTACCAAAAGTTTACTAAATATCTAGTTAAAAGTTTACTAAAATTAAAAAACTTTAATTAAGTTAGTTAAATATAAAATTACATATATGTTTTCTTTGGTAATTAAGGTTTACTTTAGTAATTAAGTTAATTAAATATAAATTTTCATTTTTTTTCTAATTAAGTTAATTAAACAATGATTAAAAATAAATAAATGCATACATAAAAATAATTGGTGGCTATAAAAAAATTTTCAATCTATGTTTAAAATATCGAAAAAAAAAGTAATTTTTTCTCAATTAAATGAAAAAAAAAGTGATAAATACATAGTAAATTTTACATTTTGAAAAAAAAAAATGATAAAAATAAAAATAAATAAAACTAGTAATTAAAACACGGAAATAACTGGGAAATTGAAAAAAAAAACTTTCAAAAAACGGTAAACCACGTAAATTGCTCAAAAATCAATTCATATTTTGATCCTCTAGAAAGTGGAAATTAGATAGGAGTAGAAACTCTTTCAAGATATTATATTGAGACAAGGGTTTTTCAATTTTCTTGTACAAATCATATCTTACTACTCTAATCTTTTATAGTAAAAATATCATTCAAATATTCAATCTAAATAATTCTTACACTCGATCCATATATGCCTTCATTTATATATATGATCGAATTCATAATTTGTTGTCAAACAAAAGAGAAAAATTATTTTTATAATCGATACCATATTTACAATGTAAGATACTTTAATTAAACATGCACTAATATTGATTGTATAATATATTATAATGTAACTTTGATAATTTTTTTAATTAAATACGATTCAAATGTAAGAGATTTAGGAATCAAAGGTAAAGCAGCAGTCAATCTCACTTAAGTTTTTTTTTTCATAATTTTATTGGAAATTTTACTAAAATACCGAAAACTGGATACCGATTTATATTTCCACCGGCGCTCAAAGTTCTTTTCAATTTTATCGAAAACAATGTTCTAAAATTACAATAGTATTTAAATCTCAAAATCATAAAAAAATATACTCAGACTGTATATTTTTGGCATAGCTTAGACATATCTTGGTTCAATTTTCACTAATAAAAAATAATAAAAAAACTAGAATAAGAAGAATTGATTATCGAAGAAGAAGAAGAAGAATAGAATTCAATTAAAATTCAAAACATCACAAATCTTGTTTGATATACCTTTCGGGATACCTTGGGTATATCTTTAGAAATTTCATAAGGAATATCTTGGGTATACCTTATGTATACATTCGGAAATTTCATAGGAATACCTTGGAAATACTTTAGAAATACCTTGATTCAATCACACATAAAATCCAATAAAAATAATTCAAAACATTACAAATTCTCAAACAAATAACTTGGCATACCTTTCAGAATACTTTGAGTATATCTTGGAGATACCTTAGGTATACCTTTGAAAATTTCATGAGAATATCTTAGGGTACCTTGATTATACCTCGGGGATTTTCAAGGAATTTTCTGGGAGGAATTTTCTAGGTATACCTTGGGAGTACTCAAGGAATTCTCTAAGAGTAATTTCCTGGGTACACATTGGGAATACTTTTGGTATATCTTTGAGAATTCCATTGGAATACCTTAAAGATATTTTGGATATATCTTGAAAATTTCTTTAACCAATCCTATCTAACCATGGTTTATCACTTTCCTCACTTCTCTATATATCTTAACTCACCCTTTAAACCTACACATCATTCCTTCCAATTAATCAAAAATTGCATAATCTACATATTCGATAATGGCTTCCATTTCTTCTTTTCCATCTCTTACCTCCTTCTCCACTCAAATCGCCAACGAGCCCATTCTCATCTTTCTCGTGTCAGCTTCTGTCCTCTCTGTGTCTCTGCCTCTTGCACTACCACTGCCAAAAGATCAATGTGGCTTATCGAAAATTTATTAGAGTCTTGCATCCTGATGTTTTCATCGATCAATGTCAAAAGGAAATCAACGCCTGCGATTGCAAGCACAGTAAAGAGTTATGCAAGTTCTAAATTCTCTGGGTTTACATGGCAAAGGTGAGAATGAAAAAGAAAAAAGAAAAAAGATTTCAGTACAAATGAAAATATACAAAATCGTAGGTAAATATGAAAAAAAATATATAAATCCTAGTAAACTATGAGATTTTCTTAATTTTATTTGGAGAGGGCGTGAGTATGGAGTGTGGCGGTAAATTATATTATGCATCTTAGTGTATAGTGCTAGAGGGTAAATTATATGAACGGTACCCCAATTATGTAAATTGTAACAACTCAATATCTCAAAAATTATATATAACATAAAAGTATTTTAATTATATAAATTGTAACAAGTCAGTACCTCAAAACTTATTTGTAATATAAAAGTACCTCAACTTTTATTTTGTAACTAAATAGTACTTCCGTTTTCAGCTATTAGGATATATCTGATATTACGTTTGAGAAAAATACTTTTTAAAAAAATTATATTTTGGATTTTTTTGAGTTTTGAAAACTATTTTTGGATAGAAGCTACTAAATAGATTTTTTTTCAAAAGCAAATTTGAAAAAATAAAAGTTCATAAAAAATTAAAAAAAATCAATCAATTAAATCAAAAAATTTAAAATCTGCTTTTGGAATATTCAATACAATTTCATGTACCATCTTGGTCTTCCTAACAAAAATGTAACATGAAATATCAATATAAATTTTAATAAAAATAAAATTAGCTATAATACCTACTCAGCAAAATTGAAATTTATCTGAAATAGATATTACAACTAATTTTATTTTTATTAAAATTTATTTGATATGGATATTCGATGTCACATTTTTGTTAGGGATACTAACAGTTAAAAACAAATGTATTATTTAGTTACAAAATAAAAGTTGAGATATTGCTGTGTTAGAAATAATTTTTAAGATATTGAGTTGTTACGATTTACATAATAGAAATACTTTTGTGTTATAAATAATTTTTAAGATACTGAATTGTTAGGATTTAAATAATTGAAGTACCATGGGTGTAATTTACCCAGTGTTAGATGCTCCAAGTGAGTTCATACGTGCCAATTTTTTTTGTGATATATTATTTAATAATTATAAATACATTATTTTAATAATGGTAGTCTTTTGAATTTAATGACTGTTTCTCCCAACTCTTTATTTCAGCAGTTTTTTCTAATGGTTTATTTATTTATTTATTTTGTTTGTTCTTTTGGCCAATCCATCTTTTCTTTTTTAGTGAAGATTTTCTTATTTATTTTATTTTGGTTGTTATATTTGTTTTTCTATAATTGTTTATTCAATTGCAAATGGATTAATATATTTAATTTGAAAATGTTATTTGTGAAAATTCGGATAATAATTAAATATAGATGAAAAGATGAAAGAAATTTATGAAAACATATACAGTTATAAAATAATATATTTACAATTATAATATAATATATCTATAGTTATAAAATAATATATTTACAATTATAATATAATGTATCTGAACATATTAAACAAATAATCAAATATAGATGAAAAGATGAAAGAAATTTATGAAAATAAATAATGAATATACAGTTATAAAATAATATATTTATAGTTATTAAATAATGAATTTAAAGATAGTAAGCAAATAATCAAACACACAAGAAAAAATGAAACAAATTTATGAAAACAAATAATAAATCTACAGTTATAAAATAATATATTTACAGTTATTAAATAATAAATCTGAACTTGATAAGTAAATAATTAAATATATAAGAAAAGATGAAATTGATTCATAAAAATAAATAATAAATATACAGTTATAAAATAATATATATATATATATATTTATTAAATAATAAGTATACAATTATTAAAATAATATATTTACAATTATTAAAAAATAAATCTATAAAAGAAATTAATAATTTTTAACTTCCACGAGTGTGAATAAGTCTTTAAAGCATTTAATTATGTGCATTCAGTTCCATAATATAACAAGTGTGTGTGGGGGCACAGACCCAAACGATGGCTGCTGTGGGAACCATACCAACAAACTAAAAGGAGAAAGTTGGGGCCCTCGAGCTCCAATTTATTTTCTTTTCACTCATAAGGTTCAAATTGATAAGGAAATATATTTTGATTTCTATTAAATTTTAGTATTGGGATGTAAAATGATTTGAAATTTTAATATACAAAGCTAATCGAAATGAATTTTAATATAAAAATCAATATATCTATAGCTCATACCAAACGTATTAATTTATACAATTACTCATATATCTGATTGGTATGTAGTCATTATGTTGCATCAAATGGAAAAAATTAAATAATAAAATGAACAAATAATATAAAAATATAAAAAAATAAAATATATAAATTAAAAAAATATAAATATTATTTTATAAAAAAAATAAAAGAATGAAAATTAAATATCAAATTAGTAATCACGGTAAGTGTAAGAATTATTATGTAAGAGTTTTATACAACGTATGAATATTAAATAAGGTTTTATTAAAAAAAAACATAAAGCGAAATTTGGGATACGTCTTTATTTTTTTAGGTTATCCATTTTTATTTGCTATCTATTTATACTCATGGTTGAGTAAAGTATGATATGATATAATATTATAAGTCCAGCTATTATTTTTTGTGTTGGACCCAATATATATAATAAATTTTTTAATTATTTTTTTTCATTTTTTAATGAAATATATGTTTGTAAATGTTTTATTTATTTTTTTAACTCATTTTTTATGCTTCTTATGTTTTGCAGTTTGTTTTGTGAACATCTTTTTCATACAACCAAATGATCATATATATCAAATTTTCCATCATGTATACAAAGAAATAGTATTCTTTAACAATAGTTAGAGATAATACAATGATATAAAATAAAAAAAATAATAACATCCAAATATTTTCTAAAAACAATAAATATATTCTTCACTATTTCTTACTAATCTACTTTTAAAAACTTTCTCAGAGATACTCAACAATCTCACTCACTCAAGAAATATTTTTGAGAAATTCTATAGTATATCCGGTATAAAATTATTATATTATAAATTTTTAATTTCATCCGTTAATAATAAATAGTTGAAATTAAAAATTAATGATACAGTGATCTTAAAGTATCTGGTGTAATTTACACGGGATGTACCACATAAGCCTAATGTTTTTTTTTCAGCTTATATTCACTGATGTTTGTTATATAATGCAGAAAAAATGACAATGTACTTATTGATAGGAAAAAAAGTTGCAATATATGTTTAAAAAATGACCACGTTGGTAAAAATTTTAACCACATAAAGTTATCTTTTTTTTTTTTAATTAATTTGTTGTAATAGATTCTTCACACCTGTCAAATTAGGATAAAAAACGTAATAGATAGGTGGTAAAATTTTAATAAATTTTTTATCTTCTTTTAAAGAACTTAATTATTGTGGGTCCTATGCTGGTTGTGGTTTGTAAAAAAAAAAAAAAGTAATAGTTGAACGGTGTCGTTTTTTTTAAAGGTTACAGAGGATATTTTAGGGAGTTCACAGTGCAGTAATGAACAGTAAATTATACTTAATGCGTACATAGATGAGTAATTTGAATATCTATTCTTAATAGTGAAAAAGAAATAATTTTTCGGAATTAAGGCAAATGATAAGCAAGTTTATAATTTGATTCTAAACAATTTTATTTAGAGTTGAAAGCTGACCAATTTATCCATAAAATCCCTGCAGTCTAATCAAACTGACCATCGTTTAAAAATTACAATTTTTTATTTTTTTTGGAAAAGATAAATTAGAATTAATATTAATTTTATACAATAATCTTTCTTAATCTAACAATAAATAATGAGTGATGTTCATCTTTCAGATTGTCCATCTCGCATTGAGTAAAGAATCTTACCAAGAAAAAAAAAATGAATGCATGCATGCTTTCACAACATGCTCGTGAAACATGAGCTTTGAATTTTATTTATTTATTTATTTTGATATATTTCATAAAAAAAATTAATTTCAGCCTCATTTTGGTTTGAATTTCCACAATTGATTGTTTGACTTTCAAGACGTGGATTGATCCACAACAATAATAACAATATAAGATTTTTTTAAAAACTACGTATATTATCAGTCAGTCAATTACAATTACATACTGAGATTAGTTTTGCTAGTATCAAGTAGTATTTCAAGGATGATAAAACATTCCCTTATAAATTTTAGAGTGCCTGTATACTTAGAGTTCAAACTTGAAACTTCTAATACTATAAATGTCCTTCTACCAGAGAATAAATATATCACCAACACAGATAAGTGTTTGAATGCTTCTAACTAGAAGTACTTCTATCATCACAAAGACATTTCTTACTTGAACTACTTGGAACGGCCACCTTACCTATTTTCATTCTATTTCAGATAGCCTCTTGTTGATAAATAGCCTTCTTGTCTTCATGCTTTTTCATATGATTTTCGCTTAATAGAAGTTCAGAAATAAAATGAGTGCTCGAATGATTACTTAGAGAAATAAGAAATATAGAGATTTAGATCTTAGACCAAAGAAAAAAAGAGAAGTTTAGAAACTCATAATGAAAAAAAAACTCAGAAAAGATTTTATTGCTTCACATTTGCTTGCTTACAACTTGAAATCAACTCCCCTTTTATAGGAGAGGTTACACACTATGCTGTAATAACAGCTCATACACGCACTACTTTTAATTATTATAAGCTGACAATAACGATAAGGTTCCCACTGTATAAAAGAAACTGACAAACAATACAAACTTTAATGAAGTAAAAGATTCTTCAGTCCTTTCTGATATACTCATGGTTAGGGGATAGGTTCATATTATCATCACTATCATCTAAGTCATAAAAGGTAGATGCTGTCTTCTGAGTGGAATTGGGCCTGATTATTCCATACAGTCCAATGCTGGGAGAAGGCACTTTGAGAAAGGAAGGCTTTATCGGCATATGGAATGGTCCTGCTTCATCATTATAGGAGGCCGATCTTGCAGCATCTAATTGCTTCTGATATTCAGGAGGTATCTCTTCCCAAGAAGCATCATCTTCATAATTGGGCTAGATGGACTTGGGGATGTAGACGTTCCAGGTAGCCATATATCTCTGAAGTTCCCTAACCTTAGTAGGATATTGATCACAATTCTTCCATAAAGAGTATGGAAAAGTTGGATAACTTTCCATGACCGAACAGTAGTCAGACCATTTAAGGATGATGATGGTATGAACTTCTCTAGCTGAGACATCGATTGTAACACCTTATACCTATGGATATCACTTATACTTATATCATGTTGTCGTATATTGCATATAATGGAACATAGTCCTGTTTATGATGAGGGATAATTTTTTTTTTGATCATATAATATTATTACTTTACAACATTTGACAGCTAAGCATCACATATGTTAACAATTCAGATACTATGTTCAATTATTTCAATTAGAAAGGTTAAAGCCAAATACACATTTACACATCATTGCATATTTAGTAATTTATACATATACAGATACACAACCC
>CATIWF010039747.1:0-10448 GCA_949630135.1 Balakata baccata | reverse complement strand
AGAAAAAGAAGACTTTGAATTATTGTCCTTGATTTCTTGGGGTTTATATAGCTATAACACGTTCTTCTGAAGTTGAATTGTTAATATTTACATTCTCTTTTCTTCTATCACGATCGAAATTGCAAGATATTAAGTTAGTTTCTTCTGCCTTTTATCTTTTTCTTTTCTCTTGCTGGATATAGTTTGACATTTCTCTCTCTTGCTTTTGTCTTGCTATTGCGAATGACTCATGTGAATAACTCCAACCTATAAATGGTGATTTGGGGCTTATATATATGGTTGAGATCATAATTTATTCAAAATCTTTTTATAGTGTTCCATTCAATAGAATTGATGTTTTATAGTGCTGCGGTTTTTTATATGTCCCCTTGCTTCAGCTTAATGAGAACTACTATCTTTACTTTATATCTGCTTTCTGATTGATGTATTGTATGCCCATGCCATGGCCTTGGTCATTCTCATTCTACTTATAGCATTTGCTCTTTCTTTCGCCTCATATCTATTATCCCTTTACTCTCTAGCAGTTCTTCCTGTGGTAAAGGAATTTGCATGTCCTCTATTTTCATCACAGCATAAATATGAATGATATGAGATAAAACTTTGGCCTATTGATATGGATGTGATAAAATATCATTTTAAGGGCGCAAAGCATAGTGTATAACTGTCCATTGCCAAAGTGATCATAAACTCTTCTAACTAACAAATTGCCTTTTTCATTTTCCCACCCAAAATTTTCGGTAATGGTTAGCTGGTTATGATAAGGCAAAAATCACTCATTTCAATACGGTTGCATATTCAAAGTTTTATTGGTTGATTATTGCATGCAGGATACGAGTTTCTGTGGTGGCATTGGTTTTGCATAAGCAACTTGGTGATGACTTGTCTATATTCATGTTTCAAAAAGACTGGAGCTTCCCCACCTAAACAAGCTGTAGATCTTGATTACGGTAAACAGCTTGACAGACTTTTACTGCCTTATGTTCTTCATTCAATTGTATATCATTAGCTAAGGCCAAATATAAGTTATGCTGGGAATATACGAAATGAATTGATTTCTATTTAAATCTGCTATAGCTGAGTTGGTGAACCCGGTGAAATGGCAGTAGATCATAAGCATTCCTACACTGTGATTCTCAGACTTCCTTTTTCTCTTCTTCTTTTTTACTCTCTCTCTCTCTCTCTCTCTCTTTTTATATATCCTTTATGTTTTATATGTATGCTGAAAATTCTATCAAATTTACGCGTTGCAGATATTTCCAGCATTCAAAATGCTAATTTCTACACTTACAAAGAATTGAGAATAGCAACTGAAAATTTTAGTCCAGCCAATAAAATTGGAGAGGGTGGTTTTGGTTCTGTCTACAAGGTGATTGCATGAATTGGTGACAAATGTTATCTTTAGAAGAACTTCTGAATCCTTCCAAATGTTACTCCGCTATTAAATTAACTTGAATTAACAGCAATGCTTAATTCTCATAAAATGTTCAACAGGGAATGCTCAAAGATGGCACCGTGGCTGCCATAAAAGTACTGTCTGCTGACTCAAGGCAAGGAGTGCGGGAATTTTTGACTGAAATAAAAGTAATTGCAGATGTCGAGCATGATAATCTGGTTAAGTTGTATGGTTGTTGTGCTGAAGGAGAGCATAGAATTTTGGTGTATGGCTATCTTGTGAATAACAGCCTTGCACAGACACTTCTTGGTAAATCATGCATCTATTTTTAAATGAGTTTATTAACCATTTTGTTAATTATGCTCTTCTCTTTAATGTTAAGGTCAAGGCCATAGCAGCATCCAATTCAGTTGGCCTGATAGGCATAAGATATGCGTAGGTGTTGCACAAGGTCTTGCATTTCTTCATGAAGAAGTCCAACCTTGTATTATTCATAGGGACATTAAAGCAAGCAATATTCTCCTTGATAGAGACCTCTGTCCCAAAATTTCAGATTTTGGGCTTGCAAAGCTTTTCCCAGATAACAAAACCCATATTAGTACACGTGTTGCTGGAACTGCGTAAGTTTATATACTACACATTGTTCAATTATGCATGGAATTCAGTAGATTTTACGTATGAACTCAAGGCTGCTTTAATTTCTAGAGCTATCTATTCAAGTAATGTTTTGCTTGTGAGATGCACTATGTTTGAGATAGGCTGGGCTAGTTGGTTGAAATTTCGTCTGTATATGG
Source organism: Balakata baccata (assembly GCA_949630135.1). NCBI lineage: Eukaryota > Viridiplantae > Streptophyta > Magnoliopsida > Malpighiales > Euphorbiaceae > Balakata > Balakata baccata. The sequence continues at coordinate 8,261 of CATIWF010039747.1, read as the reverse complement.
TCATACTCTATTACTCAATCGCACTCATGTTTGAAAGCTTGATGCCATCTGCTGGACTGCATCATCTCTTATGTTTCCCATGTTATATGTCTCTCAGCACAATGTAATTTTGATGCTCTCTTTCCTGATTAATGAGATTGCGTTGACTGGTAGTCTATCTTGATTTTGTTGACTTGTAAATTGCTAAAAATGTTTGATATTTACTCCTTGAATTGAGACTTGAAAAACTGTCTAAACGTAACACATGTTATCAGGCTCATCCAAAAGCAATGTGATAATCACAAATTGTTGACATAATGTGATGTTTGATTTGGGGGTTAATAACATGAATGGTACTATGTCGTGAATTGGTACCAAATCTTTTAGTTATTGCAAATTCATACCAAAACTTTTGAAAAAGTTGCAATTTGGTACTAAGTCCAATTTACAGTCAAAAAAGATGAAGTGGCAGACAGAAAATGCAATTTCTGTTGACATGGCATGCTGATCGGAAATTGGATTTGAGTACCAAATTTGCAATATTTTCAAAAGCTTTGGTACCAATTTGTAACAATTGAAAGATTTAATACCAATTTGCAACATAGTGATAAGAATTGGTACCATTTATATTATTAACCCTTTGATTGGGATTGAATAAGCTAGAAGATTTTTATTTTCAATCTTGCCATTTTGTTTCTGATACTTATGAAGATTTCCTTGGCTGTTTCTTGTAGAGGTTATCTGGCACCTGAATATGCTGTTCGCGGTCAGTTGACAAGGAAAGCAGATATATACAGTTTTGGTGTTCTACTCCTAGAAATTATTTGTGGGAGGTCCAACACGAACAGGCGGTTACCCCCAGAAGAGCAATTTCTTGTTGAAACGGTATGGACTTCTTCAGGATGCTATATTTTTCACTTGGTAAATTGTAGTAAGTGATTAGACATTCATTTATTGTGACAAAAAGAGGTTATAAAGAAAAGTAGTTTACGTAGGCATCAAACGGCAGGAAATTTTGTGTAGGACTCTAGTTCTCATAGTGAATTTTTCTATGTTGTTTTTAATTAAGTAGGAACTGCAGACTGGGGATAGACTCCACGTCTAAGTGTTAGTCTAAAGTTAAGAAATTTATCCCAAAACTACATTATTAATATTATATCTTAGAAAACATATTATCAAACCTTAAAACAAGATTGAAGGCTTAGATTGAAGTAATATTAGTGTCAAGCAGGTTTACCACATTTACTTTGTGGGGGGTTTCAGCATCCTTGTCTTGGAGAGCAACATTTAAGAATTAAAGGTTTTCTTTTTCACCAATATTATGTGATTAAATAGCTTCTGTCCCTCTTAACCAAATTGTGCTTCAGGGAGTTTTATGAGAGTCTATTTTGCTGATATTTCAATGTGACTGAAGTTTTTACTTCGTTAGATTTGTTTGTACATTATACTTCTGGTTTCTGTGATGAGGTTGTCTTATCTCAGTTTTATATATTTTCCTTTTTTCGATGAATTAAATCTCACTTAAAGAAGTGGACAATCCTCTAATGACCTGCATTTATGGAAATATAACTTATGATATGTTCAAAAAAAAAAAAAAAAAAAGCATTGATTGAAGTCAACAGCTGAACGAGGTTGTCAGTTGTGGATGGTTGAATGTTCATGAATTGGCTTCATGCAGTATTGTTCTTGATAAGAGATGTTGCTTTTCCTTTGTTTTAGACAGCATGTGCAGATCTGGTATTTCAGTTAGCTTTACTCATTTTGAGGATTAGGTTTAAGAGTGCTTTTTTGTCAAGTTGAAGGTGTTTGATATTAATTTTTTCAGCTTGTTCTTTCCTTGGATAAATAGAGATATTGTTTATCTTAAAAACTGCAAAGGAATTAGGCAAACAAAATAACTTGCATTACCCTTGTAATATCTAGAATTGATTCCAATCATGCATATGCTATAATTTTTAATTGCATAAAAAAAAGTTGAGAGTCAAGAATCATAATTGGTGGAATTTTATTCTCCAAAAAACTTCCTAATAACAATAAGATATATGTCAAATGGAAGTAACCCTGAAGCTATAGGTGCATTCGTAGTCATATAATATTTGACCTTGCAAAGGCTCCTCATTTGTTTGACTGCTAGACTAATTGGATTACAATAAAACATTAAAACATGAATAGACTAACTGTAAGACTCTCAAGTATCTAGAACTGAATCCTTCACTGTACAACCAGGATACATTCATGTGTAAAAAGTCAATTTTAGGTTGATGGCATTTGGAGGCTTAGGTCTGGAGGCCTGGTGGATCAAATATTTCATTATCTTATCTCTGATATATAGCTTGTTTCTTATTTTCAGAATGCTGAAAAATACACTAGGGTTTAATTGAAATCATTTGAGAACAGTAATAATTTCCTCACCATTTATGAACTCATTCATCATCTGGGATTCGCAGAGAAAAAGAAAAGAAAGATTGATTTCATGACCTGATGGTATCACCAACTCTAAGCTTCCTGCATCAGACCGTATAGTACAAGCCAAGTTTTAGAGGAAAGAACTGGCTTTGGGTCTCCATTTTGGTGACCGGAATACCAAAAATTTCAAAAATAAGAATAATCACTATTTTTGTATGTGAGAAGTTTTCATTTGGGAAGTTTCTCTTTCTATGCAGCAGCATATGAGATTAAGTCACAGTATCGCATCAAATGCTCTATATCCATTGTCTGCTTAATGGCCGGATATCCATCTTTCTTGCTATTTAGTTCAGTCATATCGTCCGAGATCTTATTGAGGAATTATGTGAAACTGCAGGTGTGGGAGATGTACGAGAAGGGGGAACTGACAAGTTTGGTTGACGCATCAATGAATGGGGATTATAATGCTAAAGAGGCTTGTAGATTCATGAAGATTGCTCTTCTATGCACCCAAGACATGCCAAAACTCCGGCCACCTATGTCAGTGGTGGTCCGGATGCTAAAGGGTGAGATGAATGTAAATGATGACAAGATAACAAGGCCTGGAATGCTTACTGAGTTAATGGGTATCAAAGGTGACAGACGCCACAAATGTAAGGCCAACACGAAGGACTCGTCTTCCACGGTATCTGCTGGTTCAAGCAAACTGGAGAACTCATCTTCATCATCAACAATTCCCACCTCACATGCTACCATGACCTTCAACTCGATGTACGACCGAAGTAACTAACCCAGCTCCTGGTGTTTTTTGAACATTTATTTCTATTTTATTTTATTTTTATGGAAAATAGCTTTTTAGATTTTGTTTTCAAGAAGCAATTGCCTTGAACAACTAAGGAAGAACATGCTTAGTCCGGTGTGTTAACTATTTGCCTTGTTTGTGAGTTTTTTCCTTGTAAATTTTTTACTACTTTCAGTTCCAAGTTTGAAGGATAAATAAATCCGAGGGGTATAGAGGCTTAGTTTGTATATGTGTATATTGTGTCGGAGCTTTCCTTTTAAAGTTGTAGGAATGTCCCTTTTATACTTTTGAATTGCACAATTGAATTCTGCACTGACACTGGGTTTTCATTTACATGCTACTGCGGCATAACAATACTTGAATTCTATGGAGTTTATTGACCCTTCTATCAAATATTTGAGGACATAATCCAGAAGGGTGTGGATGAGTTGACAATAAATTCTTCTAGTTTAATCAGAGTTTTCGAGTTTAAATTATGAGTATGTAACTATTTTAAAACTTTTGATAGAGTGTTTTACCATTCTTTACTACTGCACGGGTTTTGAATTAGTTGGATTAATTTCAATATCAAATTTAAAAAAGAAAAATAAAACAAAAAACAAAAAATTGAGGATAGAAATCATATATGGGTTCTTTAACAACATTTCCTCGTGTTAATATTTTCCATCTTAACATATATGGCTTATACTTATTCTGATTACACATTTTTATAACTCTTACTGAATATTAAATTACTGATCTTCTTTTACCTCATTTTCCCTATTTCTTATATATGTTATGATATTATAATCAAATTCCTCATAAATTGTTCCTTTTTATCTATTCTTCATGAGCTGTTGTAAGTATGTGGTTTAACCATCTACTATGAATATATCACTCTTCCAAACCAGGATTGCATCTATACTTGCAATACGAGTATTTGAAATTATTATTGAGTATTAAAAAACAGATTTTAAATTTTTTTGATTTAATTGATTGATTTTTTTTATAAACTATTTTTTTTAAAATCTGCTTATAGAAAAAACATCAATTTATCTATTTATATTTAAAAACAGTTTTTAAAACTATAAAAAATAAAAAATAAAAATGTTTTTCCGAAGAATGCTTTTTCCAAACGTAATGACAAACGGGTTTAAATACAAAGAAAATCTGCAACTTCATTTTTTGAATATGCTGTCAACAAACAAGAAAATACGGAATAATTATCTATTTTGTAAAGGGGAAAAGCTAATTAAGTAAAATTGATGGCAAACAATGTTCAAAGAGAATGCCAAGAGGCGAACATCAGATGGGTGCTTTGCTTGTGGCCATCAATGTACAGGTCCCAACCAAGAAAAAAAAAGAGTGGAAACTAGAATACTGGCAGAGGTTCAGGTTCCATTCTGCCATTCCGCATATAAATCCTTAATGCCAATGATAAATGTTATTGTTCCCTGTCAAACAACACATTCAGATAATTCAGCTAAAAGTAAATAGAGTAAAAGACAAAGGCTATGTTTGGTTTATGGAATAGAATAGTGTGAAGTAGAATTGTAATTCTTATGGAATGGAACAGGTATTCCTAGAATAACTATTCCAAAATAATTGTTATTTCATACTTTGGATCATAAGTCTGGATTAACTATTTTTAAATAAAATTATAGTTTAATATGATATATATTAATAAGTATAGTAGTGGTAGATAAATGAATAGTAATAAATAAATAGTGGTGGTGATAGGTAGGTGATGGTGGGGGATGAGTGGCAGTGGCGGTGATGGTAATTATGGGTGGTTGGTGGTGGTGGTGGTGATGGTAGATAAGTGGTGGATGGATGGTGGTGGAGGTGGTAAGAGGTGGATGGTGATAGAAAATGATATTCTTTGAGTTGTTGAATAGCTATTCTTTATTTTACCATGCAATGTGTATTCTACAAAATTAAAGAATATCAATTCATTAGAATAGCTATTCTTTGATTAAATTTAAACCAAAGCATAAAATAATTATTTCACATGGAATATCTATTCTATTCCTTATTTATTCAATGAACCAACCAAAGTTCAATAGAATTTCAAATCAAAGAATTGCATGATAATTCATTTGTCTTCTATAAAGGAATGTGCAGATAGGCGTTTGAACGTACAATATCAAAGAAACATAACAGCACATATACCAAATGTGCTTAACAAGTGTGCATCTTTCCTTCATGATAATTAAGAGGGGGGCAAGAATTTTCCCACTATAGGTGTTTTCAAATGTTCAATATTGCTTCTCAACAACTCAAAGATCGTTTTAGTAAATTGGCAATTCATATATTTAGGTGATTAAGTAAACAAGTTAGCAAAGTTCTCCTCATCTGAAACCAACACAGCTTACCACTGGATTTGAATCAACCCAGTGGAGTTTGCTTATGTTAAACTATTAACTTGCTACATGCTTTATGAACTAGTAACTGAAAACTGATAATCAAAACACAGCCTCTTGGGCAGAAAACAGTATCATTTTCAGGATCAAAGTTTATCTATAAGAAATTGGACAGGCAACCCCAAAATCATCTTAGATCGCAGCATGAAATGCAAATCATGAGCAAAAATATTGAATTTCGATTGAAATGTTCTTAAACTGGCAAATCAATACCGCATTAATTCCAATCAAAATGTTAGACATGTTGTACTCCATAGGAGTTTGTCAAACTGTTTAAGTTCATGTTAGCACACCACTTTGTTTTGAGAATGAAGAAACCGACAAACAAGTTTTTGAAAACAGCAAATTGAGGAGTTGAAGCAATTAATGGACATCAGAACATAGAACATGAGTAGTATATCTCCATTGCAAATGAGAATAATGTCATTCCCTCAATTATGCTGAGCCCTGTAAGATAATAATTGTAACCATGTATATCCTCCTGAATCTCAATTGCACCATAATCCATTTGTTCAATGTGAAATATAGATAGCTAATTGCAAGCGAATATCTACTTTCAATCTCCAATTGCAGGGTGGCTGGAGTTGCTGCAAACCCATGTGGAAAGATTACAGAGAGCGAGTTGATGAATGCAAGCATGGACGACAAGTACAAGAAGTGTACTTTGCTGTCTTAATAAAAGCTAAGAGCATTTCATCTCCTTGCAAACGGCAATTGCAAAATGAGGTAACTAATTGCAAATAGTGATATGACACTTATATGAAGTAGGGATAATTTGCAAGCTTACATCAAATGAAAGAGAGAGAGAATTTTATTTGAATAAAAAATTTAAATGAATTTTACTTTTATTATTTAACAATATTTTTAATTATAAAAAATAAATATAATTTATTAAAATATTAATTATTAATATCGATTACAGAATTAAGATAAATTTGAAAATGTAGATAAAATTTTAACAATATGGCATTAGAACCACACTTTACAATTGCAAAGCAATTGGAGGGATAATGATGCTCTTAAGTAAGACATGCCTGAGAGAGTGCAATCCCAGCAGTAGCCAAAAGAACAGTATAGCATCATTATCAAGACTCCTTGTACACTCAACACCTAGTCCTGCCAATGCTCACACCCAACTATGCATCGAAAAGGTCTCCTCTCTTCAATCCTCTGTACCGCTCATCCAAAGATGTCGTTAGGACCCTAGCCTTGCATCTAGGGAACAATTTTCTATACCCAATTGAGATGTCAACCAATGGTCTTTAATTGAGTCTTCTACAAGCCACTTGAGTTCTCTTCAGAGAAGATTGGAGTCTGGGCCGTTGTCTAACTAAGCAAAGAGGAACCAACAGAGGAAGCAAGATATTTCGCCCATTTATACCATTTATTGAGGTCTGATAAAGAGGTTGAGAATATGGGTGGCCTCAAAAAGAGTGTGGTTCTGGGTCTGTCTTTAATAGAACGGGGAAACGATGACGGTGACAAAGGGGTGTTTTAAGATGGCTGTATACAGTGTCTTAAATAGATTTTGAATTTTTTTCTTTAATTGATTAATTTTTTATAAATTGTATTTTTTTAATTTATTTTTTTACTAAAAACGGTTATTATAACTAAAAAATTAAAAATACACAAATTTTTCTAAAAAGGTTTTTTTTTTTTTTCAAATATAATACTAAACAAAAGCCAAAATTCTAGCAAACAGGTTTGCAGAGTGGCACGGAAATGGAAATTTTCAAAAATTTCAAAAAAAGTCCAAAATATTATAAAAATGTTAAATTTATAAAATTTTTAAAATGATATTTAAAAATATTATAAAATATATAAACTTAAAAGTCAAGCAAAAATATATTAAAAGTACACCTAAAGTCTATTATTAGATATCTATCCAATACTTATTATAAAATTATTAAAAATTTATTGAAGGTATGATAGAGATCTATCAAAAGTTTATCAAAATTTATATTTCTTTTAAATATCTCAGCTAGATTGGATAATTAAATGAGAAACAATGTTTTGATGATGAGAAATTTATGAGATTAAGGAAAATATAGTCTAAACGAAGCAAGGAGGAGGAAAACAATCAAAGAGGAGGATGAATCAGTTTCAGCCAACTTGGAAACTTGAAGGAGGTGAGTTGATTTCCTTCTTCCCTCCAGATATTTGAAGAGTTAAGAAAGTAAGTAATCCCTTATTTACTTTAGAATTGTGAAATTAAACGATCGGGAGAAAATTTAAAATGGATTAAATTAAATGAGATTAACAAGGTTGAATAATAGAAATTGGTTTTAAAAAAAAATGATGAATTGGTGGGGTGGGCGGAATCGAAGTTGCGATGAATTTTGGTTGAAGAAAAATGAAGTCCACTGCTGTTGTGTAAAAGGAGATTTGAGTTTGTGTTGAAGGAAGAAATTTTGGTTAATATTTAGTTGAACCGTACGTAGCCATCTGATGATTGAAGGGGAAATAAATTCATCTTTCATGTCAATAATAATGCAAACCGATGTTGAAATGAAGGGAGACAAAAAATAAAATTGTAAGCATTTTTGAAGGAAAAGAAATTAAAATCGGTTAATGTTATAAATTTTTCTAAACACATCCTTTTATGCCCAAAATGCTCATTAACCACATAAATGATGTAGATTTTTATTAATATATTATAAATTGATATTAAA